>JAOTQR010006732.1:0-18537 GCA_025774065.1 Solanum ossicruentum | reverse complement strand
TCTCTCTCTCTCTCTCTCTCTCTCTCTCTCTCTCTCTCTCTCTCTCTCTCTCTCTCTCTCTCTCTCCCTCCCTCCCTTTTTAGAATTGATCCATGGACTTTTATTTTATTATTAATTACAAGAACTCATGCTAGCACGGGCCCAACATATATTTTTTTATCACTATTTATGTGATATTAATAATTCTTTTATGTATTTTAAAAAATTTTAAGTTGTTAATTATTGCAAGTTATAATATATTCTATGCTATTCATAAATAATATGTTTTACTTATTTTGTTCCAATTTATATTGCATATATATAATTTTGAGAATCAATCAAAATTTTATTTATTTTTTAAATATTTCAAATTCTTAGTAATTGTAAATTATAGTACATTTTACATAAATTTAAAATAATGTATGTTTCTCTCTTTCCCAATTCATGTAGTAGTGACAAAGTTTCAAGAACCATTTAAATTTTTTACATATCCTTTAAAGTTTAAGTTAATAATAATTGTGACTTATCGTAATTTTTATATTATTTCACATAAAATACATAATTTGTTTTGTTTTGTTTTGTTTATATAGTATTTCTCAAAAAGTACCTCTTCTTTGACACAAATATAATCATTAAAAGATATTAAAATTGTTGTTTAATTTTATTTGTCCTGTTTTATAAAAAAAATATAATTTATCTTTTGGAATTTATTTTATCATAATTCTAATATTTATGTTACTTAAAAGGATTGATTAGGATGATATAGTAAAGTCACTGTTGAAGTAGCTCAAAAAATGATTTATAGGAGTAATACTATAAAATTGTACTTAAAACAGTTGAACAAATAATTAATAGAAATGATAAAGTAAAATCAAGTATATGAAGCAAACATGTTAATTTGTAGCTACCTACTTAAACAAAACGCTGAAGGATGGATGCCGGTGTGAGCTACGTGCTTACCGACGCTTAGATATACGTAATAGATATAGATTGGCAAGTTTAAAAGGCAAAAAAAAAAAAAAAAAACTGACCCCAAAATTGGGTCTAGAAACAAAAAGAAAAACATAAAAGAAAAATACTAAAAGTGAACCCGTAGTGGCTCTCCATAAATAATCATATCTATCCGACAAGGGTTCTCTAAAAGAAATCCCTTGTAATGCGCCACGGCCCTTTCCCTCTCTCGAGATTTGTGTATATGTGTTTTTTTGATCTTGGAAGCAACAATTCTCATAGAATCAAATTATTTTTGGCTATGAGTTTTGAGGACACTTAATTCTTTCAATCTGCCCTCTTGATGAGCTTTGGTGGTTCAAACATCATCTCAATAGTTCTCATCATTTGAATAGTCCTCAATTATAATGAGATTCTATCTTTTTGTTTTAATAATATTTATTTAGGTATTTGTCATGCCCCGAGAGGGTACCTTTGGTGTGGCTGACACTTGAAAAATCATTGCTGATTTCCTAGGACAACCATTTGGTCTCATCATCACATCACATTCAACAACAGAAATAAGTACTCAAGTAAAGGCTATGAATTAACCAAATAACTTAATTGCTCTATCAATAATAGTTTCCAACAGATAAAGTTGGAAGGTAAATAAAAATCCACCATCACTGATCAATATTTATGAATGTCTATAAGGTGTCAAGACAAGTCCTGGCTTACCTCAAGGGAAATACTACTAATCAAGATAAGATAAAGAAGGCTCCTCTGGATAGCAAGGAGGGATCCCAAGTTTGGAATGTAAAGATTTGTCCTTAACTGTGCACCTGTAGAGTTCCTCAATCACTTGTATCTGCATCATAAGATGTTGCAAGCCCAAATAGATGCCAGTACATTGAATATACAGGTATATAAGATGGCTAAAAAACAAGTAAGAATCAATTCGATCAATTTCAACAAGCTCAAACAATTAATAATTCAACCCAGTAATCTATCCAATCAACCCAATCGAGAATGCAAAATACTTATATAAAGCAATGACCCTAAAGGGAACCCTAACATACAACTGAGTCAAATCATTTAGGCATAATTAGGGAGTTTCTCTAATGACAACCATCACATATGATCCAGTGATGATACAACATTTGTAATGTCATTACCACAGCCATCCAATACTTGCGAAGCTAAGGACGATCAAACCAATCTTGATCTACAATCAATAAATGTCCAATTTTTAGGACATGAGATGCCAACCTACTGCTACTCGGATGCTCGCATATCTTGTATGGAATGTTGAGGCAAAGATAACTACTACTCGAATGAATCCCCATTTAATTTATGTCGGAGGCCGGGGCCAGGACTTACTACTATCTGGATGCTTACCTAACTTATGTAGGAGTACGAGGCTGGGATACTCCTACTGAGATGCTCACTAAACTTATATGGGAGGCCGAGGCTAGAATTAATGCTACCGTGATAATTTCTTAGAACTATCTGGAGGTGTCGAACCTTCATTCCTTCAATCTATATGCCAATAACCACTACGAATTTCCTTTCTAAATGAATGGATCCAACATTAACCATCGGGTTGTACTGCCTAACCCAACACACAGAGCCAATATAACCATCGAGTCATATTGAGTTACCCAGTGAACAGAGTAAACATACCATCGAGTCATACCTTTTTACCCAGTGAATGGAGTCAATATAACCAACGAGTCATACAATTTTACGCAACGAATGAAGCCAATGTAATCATCGAGTTATTCTGCGCTACCCAGCGAATGGAGTCAACAAACATCCTTTTTCGATTGGGTATGGCTTCCACTATTCCCGCGAGCTACCAAACTACTCTACCCCGCGCCAAAGATAAGACCTGACCATCGAGTCATACCACTTTATGCTGCGAACGATGCTAACAAAACCATAGAGTCATCAACCAAAACCAAAACTGAACTCGAAAATATAGTCTAATTGCCAATCTTGGGGAGTTATGGACTATGAGACGTCTATTCGGACAAGTTACTACCTAACTAAGGCTCAACTAACAAAACCTAGTTTGCTACACCATTCTACAGGGATTTAGACCTGCTGAAATGATGATAAGGCATCTAAAGTAATTTCTAATATCTTGTATGAATTCCAACATGATTCACAGTACTACTTAATGGAGAACCAGCACTGGTATAAACAACCAAGTCATACTAGGACAACGTACTTGAAAATTTAACCAAAATCCTCAGTAAGGGCCTAAAACATGATTCTATCCTAAGGCACATGATAATCTACCCAAGCCCAACCGAACGAACATTTCCTATATTCAGAATGTCATTACAGTCGCACAAACACCAAATTTACAAAAAAAAAAAAAGAGATGGACCAATTTGGCGGCCTAAAATGGGAAATATGGGACCCACATTTGAAACTTCAAAATTTACCCTAGAAATCTGCCCAAAATGGTACTCCCGGCTCAATTAACAAGTCAGGAACTTATTTCAGGACAAGAACCTCCAAAAAGTGACATGCAAAAAATCACAAAATTAGGCAAAAGTACAAAAAAAGCAGCAGTTACCAGTGCAAAAATTACTAGAAACAGAGTTTCAAAAGACAAAAATGACCACCCCATATCCAAAATTGACCCAAAAATCACTAAAAATAGGTCCCAATTGCTTAAGTTATAATACTTCAAAATTAACAAAAAACTCATTTAGGAAAGACCTTCATACAATAGCTATAAGTACAATTTTACCTTAAACAAAGCTTCAAATCAGGTTTTCGAACCCGCCAATACATTCGTCACAAACTTTTTTTGAACTTATGCTTTTGAATCGCCAAATTTGATCTCAAAACAAGTAAATTCACCCCATTGAAATGTTATGTAATAAGTTGAAATCATCTAAGGGACATAACTAAATAGGCCACTCAAATGACTTCCTTGATCGTGCAACATAGAGAAAATGACCTCTACGATTGCGAAAGGTCCCTCTACGTTCGCGAAGGTCAACCTAGCTAGACCTCTGCGATCGCGGGCAAGGCTCTGCGTTTGCGAAGGTCACATGAACTTGACCTCCATGATCGCGGCCCTGGACTACATTCACAAAGGTTTGGGTCACCTGCACTAGAAAACTAGGTGAAATGCTGAGTTTTCCATTTCTGAAATTTTTGATGGGGTACTGAAAATTTATCTGGGACCCCATAAACACAAATGAACAATGGTACCCTATTAAAATTGATGTTCTTGATCTAATAGTGCATTTTAAATTTTCATATGAGGTCATTATAATTGACTTTGCAGGTCCCACTCCCACAACCATATTTGGCCAAGTTTCACAGAGGGGCTTGGAATGAGTCCAGAAGCATCGAGAACAAGATAAAAGGTCATTCTAGACCAAACTTGATATTCTAGAGCTAACCACAACGTTAGAATTTCTATTTGGGAACATTTTCCCAAAGTGTTAACCAACGTCAATTGTTGGCTAGTTTTGAAGGCAAGAATGTACAATCTGGCACAAACTCACACTGAAGGCCTTGGTTCTTAAGCCAACCAGGCGTCTAGCCTAATTTGGCCATTCCAAAGCTGCTAGGAATGTCAAAATTATGTTCTGAGGCCATTTGCCCACATTTTGCACAAAAATCAATTTTTCATGTTATAAGGTCTTCCAAAACACAGAAAACTGGACAACTCCCAAACAAATGACTAGGCAACCAAACTACCTATGCCAGTAGGTTATAAATGACCTAGGTCTCTATAAGAATGCTCTAATGAGGGAAATGATACAATAAAAGAAAAAAGATCTTAGGGATTCATTACAACATCCACTACTAAAAGAACTTTCATCCATAAAAGAAAAAACAATCCTTGTATCAAGCATGAAAAGATGAGGATGTTGGGCCCTACACTTCTGTAAAACCCAGCAATGCCACCCTACACTTGGTTCAAATCATGGGGTTTAAAAGTTACTCACGCTTCCCCAATCAACCCTAGACTATCATCACCAAGTCTTAAAAATAATAAACAACCATCCAAAGCCTATGAGGTGCCAAACGGACACATATATCCCACTTAGTTTTCAACCCCTCATTCATTATATAGCATCCCATCAAGCATTATTGAACATTAAAAAAAAACCCCACATGGCACGAACAACAACCCAAGGGCCACAATTAAATAGGACAGGCCATTAATCATTAACAAATACTGATAACCCAAGCAAAATGTGTATATAGTGTCACCCCATGGAAAACATAGAAGGCACTACATAAAGAACTATGAACTACCATGAATCAACTTAACTACAATAAATCAACAATTTTGAACAAAATTTGACCTAGGTTTTATTCCTAAGGTCCCACACACAATTACAACCTAAATTTCATGATTAAGTCCATAAACCAGTCACCGAACAAAGTTAAACATGAGATTCAAGCATTAAACTCACAAGCCAACCCTATCATATCATTCATAACATAGGCAAAGTATTCCACTACTGCCTCAATCCAAAGGAATGAAGAAACATACTTATGAATTGAGAGTAATGGAGAGGGAGACACCCAAAAAACCTAAGAATCTTGTGGATGTCGTGTACTTGTTCGAATTTGGGGAGATTGTGAGAAGCAAGGGTGAAAATTTTGAGGAAAAAGGGTAATTAACATTGGGGTCGCGTATAAAAGAAGAAAGAAATTGAAGGGGAGGTTAAATAGGGAGGTGAATTTGGATCGGTTGGGGTAAAAATCGCGAAGTGTAACACTACTCTGCGATAGGTCCACTTGCAGTTTGTAGTATGCTGTGTTTTTCGTGTAATTGGGCTTACTTGGAGATGCTCGTATCCATGAAAAGTCTGCGACGTGGACCTTTCATATACTTTTCTAGATAAGGAATTCCTATGAGGTTCAAAAAATTCTATTTTTGAGCATTGAACCTGGAAAAAATTCTCAAACACCTGCATATGCTATAAAACATGAAAACAAGTTAATCTAGCCAAGAAATATTTTTAAGTTACCTAACTGATCAATAGGAAATGAAAACACACAAATCTAAGGTTTGCAATGCAGACTCGTCATGAACTAGCACTTTGTGTCAGATGACACTTTTTCAACGAGATTTTTTTATTTCCTATGCTAACATTGAAAATGTGAAAATTAGAAATATCTCACCATGTGTTGCCTCCTATTGAGTGCCTGATTTACCATCATAGCACGACCCGTCATCTTCTTTATTCATTATTTGCCAAGTCAATGGCCTCCTCCTTGCGGTCATCGTCAAGACCATAATAGTGCTTGGCGTTCTATCCATTGACATAAATGGCTTTTTCACCTTGTTAAGGAGTTCTACTACACCATGTGGCATCATGCGCACTACTGTGTATGGTCAACTTGAGATGACCCCAAAAAGTGCCAGAAAATGTGCCTTGGAAGTGCCCAGAATTGTAATTTCCATATATCTCTAAATCTATGCGTGCTATCGAAAACTGACTTCATATTTTTGTTCAGGAGCTCAAATTGAGTGGAAAATGATCTAACCCCAATTTAAGAGCAACCATATCAAAATTCAAAAATCGTAAAATGCAATTTCCAGAGAGCTTTTCGTGCCCCAGGCCCGACGCGCCAAGGGTGCGCCACAATGCTATTTTTGTGAAGTTTTTCAAGTCCAATCCAAGGCCTTACATTCTTGGGCCTAATTGTTCCCATATGTGATAATACCTATACTTAGCCTTATTTTACCCTTATGTCATTCAAGACATTCCCTAATACTCATTCAAACACTTAGCCAATATTTCATCTCCTAAATTCAAGTCTCAAACTCATCCGGATTGCAAGTTTCTCACTCAAGCTTCAAGTCTTCATCTCTAAGCTTCATCAAGTTCATCTGCAAAGCTAAGGTATGTGGGTTTCTTTCATGGGTTCCTTTCACCCATGATGTCCAAGCTTTCTTTTCTTAAAAATTACATGATTTAAAGTTGATTTACTCATAGGTCTTATTGATTATGAAATTCATTACACAATATGTTGGGATTAATGAAGTTGTGACTATTTTGTTATGTTTTGGGCTATGAATCTAAGATCTATAGTGGGATTTGATGAAGGGTTTTGATGTATGATGCTTGAGGGTGTTACCAAGTACCTATTGATTGTTTTACATGGCATTTTCTAGTATGATAACACTCTTAAATTGCATGGTTTTACACTAGCACTATACACTTGCCAAGTGTTTGATAAAATGTCCGGTTATGGTTTCTTGTGGAATGAAAGGTCCAATACATGTCTTATGAGTTGAATGACTTTATAATGATGAAAGGAAGGTTTATGTATGATTATTATATGATGATGAAAGTAATATATGTATATTCTGATGATCTCTATAGTGTTGGAGATGGCCAAGCCTCACTAGGGAGTTTGTTGGCCTGGGTAACCTTGTTAAGGGGTTTGTACCTCGATTGCCTTGCTGGGGAGGTGGCAGACCCGTGCAAACTTGTTGTGGGTTTGTACCCATCAACCTTGTTGGGGGGTTTGTACTCCATCAACCTCATGAAGGGGTTTGTACCTCATGTGCCTCTCCTAGGAGGTGGTAGGCCTTAGATTGCACTAAGCATGGTCACTCCTTACACATGTATTATGTTTTATATAAGCATGACTTTGCTCCAAGAATCATTCATACATGTCATCATGGTATTATGCTATACATTAAGTATTATTATGCATTTTGCCTATGATGTCTATCGATTGTTGCATTGCATCCTACATACATAGTACATTCAAACGTACTAATACATACACTATACCTATATGATGTCACCATGTAGGAACCAGAGCAACGGTTGATTATCCTCCCCCTCCACGTGTCTAGTACGATTGTCTCTCAAGCTTGTTGGTAAGACTTCCATTCCGGGGATGTTACTTATGATCTCTTGCTATGTACTAAGGCTATCTTTCTTTGTTTATTTATTGACTATGAGGCTGAGCTTGGTTGCTTGTCATGTCCCCTACTCTTATCTATGTAGTAGAAGTGTTGTTGGATATGTTATTTATTTATACTATGACCCTGGATGCTATTTTTCTTGATGTCTATGATATGAAAGTGTTCCCTTAGCCCTGGTTGTCCCAATTTATTTTCACTTGATGCTTGTTTTATTTCATCCACGACCAAGGATGTGTAATGATGTTCTAAGAGGCTTGCTTGGGGCCCCTTTGTGTTCCCCTTGCGCCATGTCACATCTAGGCCCTAGGCTTGGGTCGTGACACAACTCCACTTGGACCTAGTTTACCTAGGAAAAGTTTCAAATGGGAGTTGAAAAGAAGCACCTTTTGCTAGGTTCAAAAGTACATTTGCCAATGTGATGATCATGTCATTTCTTGGTCTTTTCTTTGTAGAACTTGGCATTTTTGTAGGCTTGGAACCTGAACTTCTCTAGCTCTTCCAGTTGTACCATCCTCTAATTCCCTGCGTGTTCTGGATCAAGATTAATCTTTTTGACGACCCAACACACCTAGTATTCTAACTCTATAGGGAGGTGACAAGCTTTAACATACACCATCCTATAAGGTAAAGTCCCAATCAACATTTTGTAAGTTTTCCTATATGCCCATAGAGGTTTATCTAGCTTCAGTTCCTAATCTTTCCTTGTAGCATAGACGATCTTCTACAAGATCTATTTCACTTCGCGATTAGACACTTCCACTTGTCCATTTATCTATGGGTGATGTGTTTTAGCAACTTTATATTGGGCTCCATACTTCGTAAGCAAGTTCTTCAGAGATTAATTGATGAAGTGTGCCCCTCCATCACTAGTTATATTTCGTGGAATTCTAAACTTTTTGAAGATATGTTTCTTCGAGAATTTACTTACCACCTTGGAGTCATTGGTCGAGAATGCTACGGCCTTGACCTATTTGGACACGTAGTCCACACCCATAAGAGTGTACAGATTTCTGAAGGATAAGCAAAATAGTCCCAAAAGTTAACCCTCCAGACATCGAAGTTCTCAATATCCAATATGTCACTTAGAGTCATCTCATGCCTCTTGGATATAGACTCTCTCCTCTGCCATGCATCGCAGTTCCTGACATAATCAATAGCATCTTTAAATAAAACAGGCCAAAAGAAACCAGATTGTAATACCTTAAGGGCCGTACTCTGTCATCCATGGTTCCCTCCACAAGGTAAAGCATGGCACCGCTCAAGCACTTAGAATTTCTCTATTTTTGGTACACATCTCCTCCACCATTCTATCTGCATCCTGTTTGAAGTGGTAGGGCTCATCCCATACATAGGACTTGGCATCATGGCCTGGGATTTTTCTTCTATTGGTTTGTAACATCAGGTGGGAGCAGCCCACTCACCAAATAGTTGACAATGTCTGCATACCGTAACAACTCCTCAATGTTCAATGGCAAGAGTTGCTCATCTAGAAACTCCTTCATAATCTCACTTTGCTCCCTAATGTGAGTATCACTTTCTAACCTTGACAAGTGGTCTGCAGTCTGATTCTCACACTCTTTTTGGTTTTTTATCTCGATGTCAAACTCTTGTAACAAAAGAATCCACCTGATTAGCCTGGGTTTGGCATCTTTCTTATTGAGCAGGTACCAAGACAATAACCTTGGTTTCCATTAAGTAAGACCAGAACTTAGGCGAACACCGATGCTAACATCTCCTTCTCTATAACTATGTAGTTACACTGTTATGGGTCCAAAATCTTGCTAGCATAGTATATTGAATGGAATAGCTTGTCCTTGTGCTGGGCAAGAACTACACCCATTGTTTTATCACTAGTATCGCATATAAACTCAAATGTGAGCTCCTAATTAGGAGCCATTAAGGTGGGTGCTTCTACCAATCTCTTCTTCAAAGTCTCGAAGGTCTATAAGCAAGGAGAATCAAATTTAAACTTTACCTCTTTTCTAGTAGAGCGCACAACGGCTTCGAAATCTTGGAAAAGTCTTTAATGAATCTTCTATAGAACCCTGCATGCCCCCAAAAGCTTCGGACTCCTCTGACAGACATGGGTGTGGGCAGCTTCTCTATCATATTGATCTTCATTTTATCAAGCCCCAATACTTTCATCAACACTTTATGTCCCAAGACTATTCCGTCCTTCACCAGGAAAAGGCACTTTTCCCAATTTAGGACCAGATTAGTCTCATCACAGTGAGCTAGTACCTTGTCCAGATTCAGTAAGCATGCTTCAAAAGTCTCTCCAAACACAAAAAAATCATCCATGAATATCTCCATGAAATCCTCTACTATGTTATGTAATATTGCCATCATGCACCTTTGAAAAATAGTAGGCATATTGCACAAACTAAAGCATATACACTTAAATGCATATATCCCACAAGGACAAGAGAATATAGTTTTCTCTTGATCTTAAGGTGCAATTGTGATTTGATTATACCATAATACCCATCTAAGAAGCAATAGTACTCTTGCGCTACCAATCTGTCTAGCATCTGGTCAATGAACCATACTAGGTAGTGATCCTTGCATGTTTCCTCATTCAACTTCCTATATTTCATATAGATTCTTCACCTAGTGAATATTCCGATAGGGATGAGCTCATTCTTCTCATTGGTAATAACTGTCATCCCCCTTTTCTTAGGGACACATTGCACTAGACTCACCTACTAGCTATCTAAACTAGGATAGATAATCCCAATATCTAGCCACATGATTAACTCTTTCTTTACCACCTCTTTCATGAGAGGGTTCAACCGCCTTTATGGTTGGGTGATCAACTTATGGTTCTCTTCCATGTATATTTGGTGCATGCAAATGGCTATGTTTATTCCTTAAAGATCTGACATTCTCCAGCCTATGGCCCTCTTCCTCTTCTTCAACACATCAACTGCAGCATCATCCTAGGTTGCAGATAGGCAAACAAACATGATTATAAAAAAAGTATTATTATCACCAAGAAAAACATACCTGAGATGAGAGGGTAATGGCTTCAATTCTAATGAGTAGCTTGTTGGATTGAGTGTTTAAGTAGAAGGCCCAACTCCCTATCTAATGGTTTTGTTATCTTCTTGGGCATGCTGACATTTGCAGTATCAAGCACACCCACAATCTCTTTGGCAGCAAGGTCATCCTCTAACTCTTGATTTAGTAAAAATTTAGCTAGAGGATCCTAGGCTCAATTTTGTTTACTGCCACCTCTACATTGAACACTGCAATGGTTACCAAATCCTCATACCTAGCGTCTAATTTTAATGCTTGGTAGACATCAAAGACTTCTACCTTGTCATGGGCGTGCATATATAAGTTCCCCGCCGTAACATCTATCAACGCCCCTCCCGTTGAAAGGAATGAACGCACAAGAATAAATGGAACTTCTGGGTTTGGCTCAAAATCAAGGATGACAAATTCCATGGAGAATATAAGAGATCCCACTTGGACCAACACATAATCTACTATTCCATACAGTCATGTCACCGAACGATCTGTAAGATATAGTAGGATTATAGTTGACTTAGTTTCACGACCAAGCCTTGGGCCTAGACATGACACGGTGAATGGGGAACCCGAAGGGACCCCATCAAGCCTCTTAACATATAATAACATACCCTTGGTCGCAAAAGCAATAAAAAAATAATAAGAGATAGTAAAAAGGGAACATATGGCTAAAGGACATCCTTCATATCATAAAATATCAAAAGAGTCGAAGAGAGTCAAAGCTCATACCATCATTACATAACTTGTTCAACAACACTACTAAACGTAGAACTTAGAAGGGTCCAAGATAAGCAACCGGGCACATTCTCATAGTCAAAACATGCAATAAAGAAAAGAGAGTCTTTATACATAGCATAAGATCAAGAGAAGCATCTCCTCGAAGTTGAGGACTCACCAACTTGCTTTGAGATAAATTGTACTAGCCGCATGGAGGAGGAGGATGGTCAAGTGGAGCTTCAGTTCCCACATAGTAACATCATATAGCATAGAGTATGCATTAGTATGTCTGAATATACTAAGTATGTAGGATGCAACACAACAAGAGATAGACAACATAATCGAAATGCATAATTAGGCAATAAATGAGCATATATCAATATGGCATGCATGAGTAATGTTTGAAGTAAAACATGCTTACATAGAACATATTACATTTGTAGTAAGAGACCAACATTATGATGGTGGTTACACCCTGCCATCCATGGTGATTGAGGTATCAAACTCTCGATTGGTCGATGGTGGTCTCACCCCACCATCCATGGTGATTGAGGTCTCAACCCCTCAATTGGTTGATGGTGGTCTCACCCCGCCATCCATGGTGATTGAGGTATCAATACCTCTATGGGTTGATGGTGGTATCACCGTATCATCCATGGTGATTGAGGTATCAACCCCTCAATTGGTTGATGGTGGTCTCACTCAGCCATCCATGGTAATTGAGGCCTAGCACCCCCTCAACTAGGTGTTGTCAACTTGCAACACTTTAGATACTTTTCATGAAATCAACTCATATATATGATCCTTTCATCATCATAAAGTCATACAAATCATGGGACATGTAATGGATCATCAGTAGCTCAAGAACCCGAAACCAAACATTTTATCAAACACTTGGTGGATGTGTAATGCTAGTGTAAAACCATGCAATTAAAAAGTGAAATCATGCAAGAAATCTTCAAGTAAATCAACCCACCAACACTTGGTAATACCACCTTGCAAAGTACATTGAAATCCCTCATCAAAACATATCATAGATATTAGATTCATAGCTCAAAACATGCATCACACTTTTATAATACCCCAACATATTTCATAGTCAAATTCATGATAGAAAACCTATAAGTAAAATGAACTTAGAAACATGTAATTTAGGTGTAAAGGAAGCTTGGGTTCCATAGGTGAAAGGACCCAATGGTTGAAACCCACATTCCTTGACTTTAGAGAATTCCTTGATGAAGATTGCAATGGAGACTTGAAGCTTGAATGAAATCCTTAAGATCCATAATGAGTTTTGGCACTTGAATTTTGAGTGAAATATTTGTGTAAATGTTTGAGAGAGTAATGGGGAATCTCTTTCATAATATGAAGGTGAAATATGGCTAAGTACAAGTATTTTCACCCAAGAGAAGACTGTGGCCCAAGACCCAAAAGCCTTGGACTGAACAACAAAACTAGCACCATTTTAACACTGGTTCCCATCCCAGCCGCGTTGCGCCAGGGGTGTGGATCAACACTAGATAAGAAAATTTTTTGGATTTTTGAATTTTAATACGGTTGGTCTAAAATCGGGGTTAGACCCATTTCCCACTCAATTTTGCCCCCTGAGCGAGAATATGAAGTCAAAATTTTGATATCATGTACAAATTTTGAGATATATGAAAATTACGATACTTGGCACTTTCGAGGCACATTTTTGGGCACCTTTTTGAGGTCATTTAAATATCCCCTCCTTGGGAATATTCATCCCCGAATGTCAAAGAAATGAAAATAAGAAGGAAAATAATGAAGAAATTAGCCCCAACAAGAATGCAATAATGCACTTAAACATCATTTTAAAAATCTCAACATAAGTGTCAAAATCACCATGAACTTCTCAACATAAACATGAATGCATGCAATGACATAAAGGGCTGATACATGCAACCTGAAATCACATAAAAGACTTAGAATTAGTACCTTAGGCTTGAGAAGAATGGAAGAGACAGGGATATCGCTCTTGCATGTCCGCCTCGGCCTCACATATAGCACTTTCGACTAGTTGATTCCTCCAAGGGACCTTAACGGAAGAAACATCCTTGTTACTCAATCTCTTCACTTATCTATCCAAGATCTCTACTGGAACTTCTTCATAAGTTAAGTTGTCTTCAACAACACCCATAACATCCAATAGAACACTAGTATTTGGGTCACCACACATTTCCTCAACATAGATACATGAAAGACCGAATGAACCAAGTCCATTTCACTAGGCAACTCCAACTCATAAGCCACCTTGCCAATCCTCCTCAACACCCTATAAAGACCCATAAATCCTGGACTCTATTTACCCTTCGTACCAAGACAAACCACACCTTTCACTGGTGAAACTTTCAAATAGACCCAATCACCAACTTTAAATTCAAGATCCCTTCTCCTCACATCGGCATAGGACTTTTGATGATATTGGGTTGTTCTCAATCTTTATCTAATCAATCCTACCTTATCTGTAGCCTCCATGATCAGATCCGGACCCAACAAATCCATTTCTCCTACTTCAAACCACCCAACCGGTGATCTACAATACCTACCATAGAGAGTCTCAAAACAAGTCATACCAATGCTAGAATGATAGATATTATTGTAAGCAAACTCAATCAATGGAAGATGATCATCCCGACTACCCTTAAACTCCAAAATACAAGCTCTTAGTATATCCTCAAGAGTTTGGATAGTTCTTTTGGCTTTGCAATCTGTTTAAGGGTGAAAGGTCGTACTAAGCTTTATCTTGGTACCAAGACCTCTTTGGAAGGACCTCTAAAAGTGAGAAGCGAATTGAGAACCATGATCCGATATGATTGACAAGGACACCCAATTCAATCTAACCAAATCATGTATGTACAATTCAGCATAGTGTTCACCCTCACAAGTAGTTTTAATTTGTAGGAAATTATCCGACTTTGTCATTCTATCAACAACAACCCAAATAGAATCAAAACCCTTTCTAGTCTTAGGCAACCCAACCACAAATCCATGTTCATTTCTTCCCACTTACAAGTAGGAATCTCTATGTCTTGGGTCAGGCCACCTGGCCTTTGGTGTTCGGCTTTGACTTGTTGGCAGCAATGACAACCGGATACAAATTTGGCTATGTCTTTCTTCATACCTCCCCACCAAAATACCTCTCTCAAATATCTATACATATAAGTAGAATCAGGGTGGATAGAAGTGGAAGAATTATGGGCCTCATCAAGAATCCTCTTCCTCAAGTCATCCACACATGACACACACAACATACCTTGGTACCAAAATGCACTATCTTCCCCTTAGGAGAAAAACTTCACCTTGCCCTCCTCACCAAGGCCTTCAATTTTCACAAGAAGGGGTCAAGATCTTGATTTGCTTTTACTTCATCAACTAAGGAAGATTTTGAACCATCAACAATCATAATACGACCATTGTCAACGTCTTCCAATGTAACCCCCAATCTAGTCAGCCGATGAACCTCTCCAGCCACCTCTTTGTCTGCATCATCAAGATGACCTAGGCTACCCATAGACACCATACTCAAAGCATCCAACATTAGTCTTACTGAAATGATAATGCACACTCAAATCACAATCCTTAAGAAGTTCTAGCCACTTTTTTTGCCTCAGGATGAGATCTTTTTGAGTGAACACATATTGGAGACTCTTTTGATCGGTAAACACATCAACATGCACCCCATACAAATAATGATGCCAGATTTTCAAAGTAAAAACCATGCCGGCCAATTCAAGACCCTGAGTAGGATAATTCTTTTAGTGAACCTTATGTTTCCTAGAGGTATAAGCTATCACCTTACCATTTTGCATCAAAACACAACACAAACCAATCCGAGAGGCATCATCTTACACAAAAAAACCCTTCCAACCCTTCTGGTAGAGACAAGATAGGAGCGGAGATAAGCTTATCCTTCAAGGTTCGGAAACTCTTTTCACACTTATCGGTCAACACAAACTTAGCATTGTTTTGGGTCAACTTAGTCATGGGAGAAGCAATAGAAGAGAACCCATTTACAAACCTCTGATAGTAACCTGCTAGGCCCAAGAAACTCCTAATGTGCGATGGGGTCAAAGGTCTAGGCCAATTTTTGATCACATCTGTCTTTTTAGGATACAGCTTAATACCATCCTCCGACACCACATGACCTAGAAAGGAAACCTCTTTCAACAAAAATTCACACCTCTTATATTTGGCATACAACTTTTCTTCTCTCAATTTTTGCAACAGCACCCTCAAATGACTTACATGCTCCTCCTCACTGTGAGAATAAATAAAAATATCATCAATGAAGACCACCACAAACAAATCAAGGTAGAGTTTAAAGATCCTATTCATAAGATCCATGAAGATTAGCCAGTGCATTGATCAACCTAAAAGACAACCACAAATTCATAATGTCCATACCTAGTACGAAAGGTCGTCTTTGGAATGTCACACTCCATCACCTTGACTTGATGATTCCCAGGCCGAAGATCAATCTTAGAAGAGTGACTAGCCCTTTGATGTTGGTCAAACAAATCATTAATCCATGGTAGAGGATACTTATTCTTGATAGTAACCCTATTAAGTTGTCGGTAGTCAATACACATTCTAAGGGACCCATCCTTCTTTTTCACAAACAATACTGGTGCATCTTAATATGACTGGATAGGCCTAATAAATCCTTCTCCAACAAATCCCTCAATTGCTCCTTTAACTCCTTTAACTCCATCGAGGCCATACTGTAAGGGGGATAAAAATAAAATATCAGGAAGGAGGCTATACAAAAATCTATTTCTCTTTCAGAAGGAACACCGGGAAGGTCATTAGGAAAAACATCAAGAAAGTCATCTACCACCGAAATCGACTCTATAGGGTAGACTTTGGACTCTACATCCTTAACCCTCAAAAATTATAGAGACACCCCTTAGAGATGAACTTTTGGGCTTTAATGCAAGAGATGAACCTAACCTTGACCACCACATCATTACTCTCCCACTTAAGAATGGGTTCATTTGACATTGGAACTTGTCCCTACGGTTTCTATAATCAGTAGAGGCATAATATGTATGCAACCCATCCATCCCAAGGATGACATCAAAATCCACCATATCCAACTCAACAAGATCACAAGGCAATAGTTAATGCAAGATGCAAACGGGACAATTTTTATAGACTTTTCTAGCAACAATAGATGCACCAATGAGAGTATATACCTCATAAGACTCGCACAACAACTTGGGATCAACATGAACCTTTTTTCCAATAAAAGGAGTAACAAAAGAAAGAGTGTCACCCAGGTCTATCAATGGATACACATCAAAATCAAAGACTTTTAACATACCGGCGACGACATCGAGTACCTCATCAACCCCTTGTTTCCCTTGGAGTGAATAGAACTGATTATGCCTTAGGGCATGATGATGTTCATGCTCCAATAAGAAAGTGGTTGTTGTTAGCAGTTAACCTAACCAAAGGTTAGAGTTGAATTCATAGGGAATACATGGTTGACTATAAGAATTCACAATCAATCATTTCAAGTATCAATAACTAAAATCTCTAAATATGTGAGGAGGGGGATTTGTGATTCAAGAATAAAATAAAATAAACACTGTGCTATGATATGGAAAAATACTCAATTTTAGGGACAACTTGGGAATTGTGTTCCCCATGGTTCTTTGAGTCTATTACAGCTATGTAATATAACTACAATTTGAGATTCATATGCAGGACGGTAAGTTAGGTTCTTCCACCGCTGTTGTGAAGGTGAAGGTCGAATTTCACTATGGCGCTTGGTTGGCTACCATGGCGTACCAACTAATCATTACATATTGTCCCAGTCAACCTCCCCTTGGTGAAGTTTGGTTGTTTAGATGCTAACACCTCAATTGAATTCTGTCATCTACTTTCCTTTTCCTATTCGTTACTATCTTGGCCGGGATCGTGATAGTAGGTGGGATTTGGTGTTGGCCACCACTAAACAACAATCATAATAAAGAAAAATAAATAAAATATGCAAATCCCCAATCATTGAAATGCAATAAACCTAGGTTATCTCAAGTCAAATACCCATGGTTCCCACAACCACAAGTTGTGGGTGCTTAGTTACTCATGGCTAAGGAAAAACAAAAAAAAATTCAAATAAATGATATGATTGAGAATTTTACCCAAAGAAATGAAGATTTGAGGACACCAAAAGTTGCAAATCATAATCTTGATAGATTGATAATAAGCACAAAGCAAGATTTGCATTCTCAAAAATAGGGTTTTCCAAGAGAAAAAGATGAAATAAGCTAAAAACCTAGGAGTTTCCTTGAGAGAATATTCAAAAATGGTATTCTCTTCTCTGTTTTGAGTCTCCCCTAATAAAATCCTAACTTAAACTATTTATAGTTTTTACAAAATAAACCTTAAAATTAGACAGAAAAGATAGATGGCAGCTGGTATACCTCGCAGGTACGACTCTTAGGGTGACCTATGAGTCATTGTTGGGGTCTCATATCAGGTTCTTAGCATCTTTGACTCAATTGGTATGACCCACTAGTATGAGTCATTGCTTGGGCTATGACTCGTATACTTTTCTTATAGTCTAGGCCTTCAATTTATAGTCTAACATTTTAGGTCTCTGATTCCTACTACGAGTTCACCTGTACGAGTCGTACTGAAACTTACAACTCATAGGATGGCCTCTGGGTGACCTCCACTTAGAAGATTTCTGAGTTTTTAGTCTCTCTTTCTTGCTATGACCATTCCCCACAACTTGTAGTTTGGGCTATGACTCGTAGGTGAACTCGTATGTCCTACGCTTCAGCAAAATCTGTAATTTTTCTCATAAATCATGCCAACCTAAGTTTTATGCAAAAACAACACAAAAACACATAAAAACCATAAAAAGTTGCATTAAGAACTCACAAAATCCCTTGTTTTAGGCATCAAATGTGTTG
>JAOTQR010006721.1:0-18539 GCA_025774065.1 Solanum ossicruentum | reverse complement strand
TTTTTAAACATAGGGGTTAGGCTGCGTACATCCGACTCCCCCTCACCCCGCAATGAGCGGGAGCCTTTTGAGGCACTAGGGTATGTTGTTGTTGTAAAAGTTGTGTTCCTCAGCAACAATGCCAAAATTTTAATGTCGCCCAAACTACACCTCTCACTAAATATATAAGCAATCATTGTCAAAATATATAACCTAACCAAGGTTAGGGTCACAGTGAATCTGGTCTAGACCTAGAGTAATTACGAGCAATTCAGATGAATTAACCTTCTTACCTCTAAAAAAATGAGGGTTTGTAAATGCGATAAATAAACCTAAACTAGAAGCAAGTTATCACACAAGTGTTGTGAATTCAATGAGAGAACTAACTAGGGTATTGTGTTCCCCAATGAATTCCTAGCTCAGTATGGCTAGATAATCGTAATCTTTTCTAGTATGTAGCATCTAAAACTGGTAAGTTATGTTTACCTAACCTTTGATCCAGGTGAGAGGAAAATTTCACTATGTGATTTGATCCATCCGTGTAGTATGGCATTACTAACCCTTACCTTTTGTTCTAGTACAACCACCTCTTGATCCGGTTAGGTTGATTAGACGAGAAAGATCACATTGAAACCTGCTAATTTTCCCTTATCCCATTCATTAGCCCCTTGATCCAGTAAGTAAGAACAAGGTGAGTTCTAACACTGGCCAATGTTAAATAGCATTCTAATTGAAGAGATAATTAATATGCACATGCACACTTTTAGAGAATTGCACATTGTTCGAGTTTATTTTGTTAGTTCTTCATGGTTCCCACAACCCTAGTTGTGGATTTAGCTATACATGATCATTGTAGATGAAAGAATTATGCTATAGAATAACATAACTAAACACTTACAATGTCGAATTGAAGATCAAGAAATCCAAAATCTCCAGAAGAAATCAAAATGTTATATTCCCAATATAGTAATCATAAAATATCTGTTCTCAAGTCTCTCTACTCATTTCTAGATGTTTCTGTCCTCCTCTCTACAAAGGAAAACCCTAAAACATCTATTTATAATTAGCAAAATACAAACACAAATAAGAATAAAAAACTAGATTTGGCTACTCAGATTAACAGGGTTATGGGCCATAGATGGAATCACGGCCCATACTTGTGGTTCGAACTCTTCACATTCTAAAAACTGTCTTCAACCTATGAGACCTTCCTATAAGCTATTTTCTGACTTACCGCCCATAAAGGGTCTTGTTTGCTAGCTCTTCTAAAACCTTCAAAATCTTGATCCTCTAGGCATGATCTTATCCTCGATTCACCATCCAACTTATGACTCATAAGTGATGTCGTCTGGTAATATACTTCAACATTCAACATATTTTCTGATCTTCAACCTATGAACTCTCATATGGGTCGTGGAACATTCTACGACTCATCTGACAGCTCCCACTTTTCAACACCTGAAAATCTGCTTTTCCCTAGATCTAACCCGCGATCATCCTACTGCTCGTGGAATAAACTATGACCTGTAGAGTGCTCCATAAATCACTAAAAACTTGAATTCTGTAGAATTTGCCCAAAATCATCCTAAATCCTATAATCTTGCAAAATCAACACAAAAACACATTAAATTTACTATCATCACTTTGAGAATAGACAAAATTCTAAGTTTTAAGCATCAAAAGTGTTGTTTTTAGTAGCACACCACCAATGCACAGAAGGTGTTCATGGACCTAATGAATAAGTTGTTCAAGACTTGTCTTGTTATGTTTGTAGGGGTCTTCATAGATGATATCTTGATTTACTTCCATAGTGAGGAGAAACACAAAGACTATTTGAGGATTGTGCTTTAAACATTGAGAGGTAAGCAATTGTGTGCAAAATTTAGCAAGTATGAATTTTGGTTGAAGGAAGTGACATTTCTTGGGCATGTGGTGTCTGGTGATGAATTATGATTGATCTAAAAAAGATAGAAGCAGTAAGGAATTAGCCTAGACCATTGTCTCCTTCAGATATTAGGAGCTTTTTTCGACTTAGTATGGTACTATAGAAGGTTTGTGGAAGGGTTATCCTCCATTGCAACACTAGTGACAAAATTGACTCAAAAAAAGGTTAAGTTCCAATGGACTAATGTCTGTTAGAAAAACATCTAAACCTTGAAAGATAATCTTACATTGACTCTTATCTTGACACTACCGAAGGGTTTGGAAGGATTTATGGTTTATTATGATGACTCCCATGTCGGGTTGGGGTGTGTATTGATGAAACATGGCAAGTTCCATAGCATATGATTCAAAACAATTTAAAGTGAAAGAAAGAAACTACCCATAATTTTGAATTGGCAATAGTTGTTTTTGCATTGAAGTTATAATGTCACTATATTTATGGGGTACATGTTGATATGTTTGCTGAACACAAGAGTTTGCAATATGTTATTAGCCAAAGGTATCTCAATCTAAGACAAATGAGATGGTTTGAACTCTTCAAGGATCATAACATGAGTGTGTTGTATCATCTAAGCAAGGTAAATATTGTAACTGATGCGCTTAGTAGAATATTGATGGGTAGTGTGGCTTATGTTGATGATGGAATGAAGGAGTTGGTGAAGAAGGTGCATCAATCAGCCTGACTGGGAGTGAAGTTAAGTGATTCTAAGGAGGGTGGTATTCATATGGAAAATGGGTACAAATCATCTTTGGTAGTAGATGTCAAAGGCCAAGAAAGACTTAGATCCAACATTTGTGGAATTAAAGATGTGTGGTTTTATTAGAAAGGGGAGATGGTATACTTTGTTACCAAGGCTAGTTGTGTGTCCCAAATGTTGATGGCCTAACAGACTTGATTTTTAGTGAAGCACATAATTCCCAATATTCTACTTATTCAAGATCCACCAAATTGTATAGAAGAAGAAGTGCATTGGTGGAATGACATGAAGAAGGATATATCAAAGTTTGTGGCAGAGTTTCCAAATTTCCAACAAGTGGAGGTTGAGCATCCAAGGCCAGGTGGCCTAGCTCAAGACATTAAAATTTCCTATTTGAAAGTGGAAGGATGTGAATATGGACTTTGTGATGGTTTGCCTCATACCTGAAAGCAACATGAGTCCATTTGGGTTTTTGTCGATAGAATGAGAAAGTCAGCTCATTCCTTATAAGTCATGTCTTCTTAAAGTTCTGAGAAGTATGATATGTTGTATATCTTGGAGTTGGTAGGGTTTCATGGTATACCAATTTTCCATCATATCAGATCATGGTAGCGAATACACTTCTTCTTTTCGGAATCCATTTGAAAGAGGTCTTGGTACCAAAGTGAAGCTAAGTACTTCTTTTCATCTCTAAATTGATAGGCAGGTCGAGAGAACTATCAAAACATTAGAGGACATGTTGAGGGCTTGTGTCTTGAAGTTCAGTGCAAATTGGGATGACCACCGACCACTTATCGAATTTACCTACAATAATACTTATCAATCAAGCCTAGAGATAGCACCATTTGGATCCTTGTATTGGAAAAGATGTAGGTCCCCGGTAGGTTGGTTTGAAGTGAGAGAGATGGCAATGATATGACCCAATATGGTTTTGGATGCTACGAAAAAGGTGAGACTCATAAGGGAGAGGTTGTAGTTGGCTTAAAGTCACCAAAAGTTGTATTTCAATGTTAGAAAGAGGGATCTTTGAATTCGATGTAGGAGATTGGGTGTACTATAAGGTTTCACCCATGAAGGGTATAGTGCAATTTGGCAAAAAGGGGATGTTGATCACTAGGTAAGTGATGTCATATAAGATCTTGAGATGGATGACAAGGTGACATATGAGTTAGACCTATCATTAGAGTTGGCTATGGTTTATCTGGTATTCCATGTATCCATGTTGGGAAAGTTCGTGGGCAAACCAAACTCCATTATGTCATTGGAAGATGTGGGTGTTGAAGAGAATTTTACCTATGAGGAGCTTCCAGTTGGAATTTTGGACTTGTACATGAAAAGATTAAGGAATGAAGAAGTTGCATCTGCCAAGGTACTTTGGAGAAAACAACAAGTTGAGAGTGCTATATGGGAGGCAGAAGTAGATATTATGGAACGATATCCAAATTCATTTCTTCTACTCTAGTCTAAGGTATTATGTTATTCTTTCCCAAAACCTTGAATTCTCGGCATTTCAGCTTTCCATGTCTCAATACATGTTTGCATACTCATGAAAGTGTATTTGAAGGATATTTGATGCATAAGTTTGAATAGTGATTTAGTTGCAACTTTGCATTCACTGCATCTAGGTTTTCTTATTCAATGATGAATGTTCTCAAGTGGGAGATATTGTAATACCCCGTACATTTAAAAGGTCAAAAATTAGAAAGAGAGTGCAAGTCTAATTTATGATGCAGTGATGTACAAACACCATCTATAGTTCATGGTTATGTTTATGGGTAGTAGATGGGACTAGTACTATGTATTGCATATGGTGAAAAATTAGAAAACAAAAGTTGGTTGGAAGTACATAAGTTCCTTATGTACCACTAGGTTTATGAATCGTGGATCGGGATCGTGAATGAGGTTCAGAGGGCTGTAAAATAGATTTAATCAGATGAAACCTTTAATGACCTGTGATCCTATTGATGTGTCATAAATATATAGTCTCAATGGTTGGATCAAAATTGGTGAAAATCTTTCGAAGTGTTAGGCCCTTATACAAGGGGTGTCTGTGACCCATAAAATGAATTATAGGTTGAACATTGGGTTTATGGCTACCAATCAAAGAATTTGAGTTTCTGAAGTGCTTCTATGAATAAATATGATGAGCCCATAAATGGAACTATGGGCATGAAAGGTCTTTGTTATTTGATATCCTAAAACTTTAGAAGTTGCCCCATTGCATAAGACCCCTATCTACTGATCGTATTGTGGTCTACAATCCGTAAATCCCATTCTTGGATTCTCCCAACAATTTTTAGTGATGAGAGATCATTTCTCACCTATTTAACTCTAAAACTACATTGTTTGGGTTCCTAAACACCCTATGGTCGACCTGAACTACCCAAAACCCTTCAGTTATGCTTCATTCACAAAACTCCAGAGTCAGAAAAGTTTTCTTCCTCTCAATTTCCTCCTATGGCTCAAGATCATAATAGCTAGAGTTTCCTCAAGTTTATCCACCATTTCTCAAGGGTTTTGTAGTTTTCCATCTCAGGTATGTTGGTTTCATCTACGGGTACCTTTCACCTATAGAACCCAAGCTTTTTTCAACTAGTTCTCTCAATTTCATTTATGTAATTTCATGGACTTTTGTGATTTTACTTCCATTGCATATATTATGACTTATTTTGTTATAAATTGATATTTAATTACATGAAAATGGTAATTTATTAATGTAATTTTTTGTCAAGCTATCTAGGGTTTTGAGACTCGTGATGGGTTGTTTAGTTATTGCTCTAGTCGATGAATTTCATTGTGTTTATGTACAATCATCTTGAATTTCATGGTTTAAAATCAAGTTGACATTGAACATATCCAGTCTACCCTTTTCAATGAACCATGACTTGAATAATAAGGGCTTCAACCAAATGTTACAAAAGGCTATTGATATGATCATGGAAGTGCTTTAATGAATAATTGAATATTAATGAAGGTTTTCTCACCTAAATCGTGGAATCTACTTGTGATAAAGACCATTCTCACATTTGGAACCACCAAGATAATAAGCTATTCCATGTAAGTCAATAATGTTTTATTAAAAATTAATGTCTATATTTGATCTTTTTGTGTAATATTATTCCATGGGATTGACTTAGCATTGAGAAGGCTTAAGGTGAGGTTCAGTCTGGAAGCCGAAGGTTTGCTTCCCAAGGGAATTATAGTAGCAACCTCTTGCCTAAAACTACCTTCCACCATAGGTTACCTTATAGGTTAGGCTAGTAGATCCATATATAGCTCACAACATTAATGAATGAATGAATGTACCATGACGAAATCCACTATAATGACCCTCGGTTTATGAGCCTAAGAGTGCAGAAAATGTTGGACAGAAAATGACTTCAAGTAAATCCATGAGGCCAATGTATGGTCGTCACTTACATATGAAATTCAAGAAAGGGAAAAATTTTCCAAGTGTGGAAAAACCCACCTACCCAATGATGATCCATAGGAAGGGTGACGTAGCATAGGCAGGATTGTATATGGGAATCTCAAAAATGTAGAAAATTTGGAGTTTGCTAGAGAGTAACCTAAGATTAATAGCATGACCTGTAGATACCCTTCGTGAGTAAGTCCTAGAAGATTAAGAAAAATGACTGAGTGAGGAAGGACTCTACGAGTCCAACCATGACTAGTAAATAAGCATGGTCCTTAGAAGATAGTTTTGTGGTTTGATCTGGAAAATAGTTTCTTCAGTTTAGGATAAGTCAACAGGATGGATAGGGATTACAGTTAGTGGTTGAAACCATGGCTCGTAATTGGGCTTTCATAGACTTTATCCGGTAGTTTTAATAAAGGGTACTTTTGTCATTTCTGCAAATCCTACTCCTATACTATGTCATTTTTGGGATCAAAAGGGGCCTAAACCAGAGCATAAATCCCTAGGACCCTTAATAATTCTCTCGTTCTTCCACTCTTAAATTTCTCTAAGGCAAAAACTATCTCTAGAAAGGTTAAGGAAAGGCTAGGGTCTCAAAGTTCTTCCCAAACGCTTCAAGTTCGATGTTCCCAACTTACAAAGATATGTGAGTTTGATTTGTGGGTATCCTTCTACCCACAAAGGCCTTCATAATATATTTTACTTTTTTTTAAGTTCCTTCAAGTAAATGTGCATGCTAATGATTATTTTATGATGTATTATGTCATAAGATCTTAATGATATCCTATGATATATTTCTAAGCATATACATATATTTAAGATATTAATGATGAACCCAATAATGAGTTCTGTTAATGATGAAGTGTGGGCTATTTTTAAATGTTTTAAATGGGTATGTTTTCACGATTTAAGCATGAATACGTGATTTATGCTTGTTCCAATTTAAAAGGTTAGCCCACCTAATTTCAAGTTAAACTTTGTATGATTTATGATGACGAATAGGGCATTAAAGTTATGTTCCAAAGTCATGATTTATCAAAGATATAAGCATGTGAACAATTGTCTTAAAGTTGTTTAAGAAGGTCCCAATAGAAAGGACAATACTCACTTGGTGGTTCCTAATTTCGAGCTACTTCTATGATTACTATGTATGATTTTAAGTGTCATGAATTGACTAAATGCATGTTTTAAAGATTCTATGGGACGACTTATCACCGAATGTGACATTGAGGTAGGGTTCGATAGGGGAAACTTAGTAGCAATCCTTTGTCTCATTAATTATGTGCCATCATAGGAGCCCTTGTAGGCTAGTCTAGTGGAGCCATGTAGGCCATTTATGTTATATAAAGATGCATGTGAAGTGACAGAGTTTCACCTAGCAAGTGGTCTCCCCGTGCTAACATAAGGGGTTATCTTGGATTCTATGTAGAAGTTCCAATGGTCTTATATGTCAGTTAATATCTTTCCCCACAAGCCTATGACTCTATGATATGATTCCTTTATATATGATGATCTTGCATACATTGATTCTCTTTCATATTGAGCGTTATTCCTTGTGTATGTTTAGCTCATATTTGCGCATCTTATAACATCGTGTACATTTATATGTATAACTTATCATTTATGGCGTTAGCATTTTATGATTTTGTTGCATCTCACATACTTTGTTAATTTCAACGTACTAATGTATATTTTGCCTGCATGATTTAATCATATAGGGACAGGTACTCCTCCAACGGTTTGTGACTAATGTTTTAGTCAAGACAAGTGCTTTTATTATGATAAGACCTTAATTTGGGACTCTACCATTTTCTATTCTAGCTGGTATTTTCTTTTGAGATGATGTAATGATGCCCTTTTGAGGCTTTTGCTTTCTATGTTGTTAGACATCATGCCTTTTTGAGGCTTTTACTTTCTATGTTGTTAATCATTGGAGTCTTTTCTACTTGATAGGAACCGACCATTACTGGTTCTATCCATTGATGTATTAATCAATCTACTTTATGGACAAAATTGATTAGTCTTACATGCGTATTGATGTTGTGTCATTATCATAAAATACCCATAGACACTTCCCCATTTTAAACTTGCATTTATGTTTTATGCGTATGAATGCTTATGATATTTAAGATGGCTTGGATGGGATGCCTTCGGGTATCTTATTTTCCATGTGATGACTAGACCCCTAGGTCGTATCATTACAACTTGGTATCACAACATGAGGTTTTAAAATGTTCCTCAGATTTCCATGCATAACCCATAAAGTAGAGTCTCATTCAAGGTTGTGAAGTGTTCGACTATCTTGAGTGAGAGGGTATGAGACAGTTAAGAAAGTCTTCCCCTTTTTCTTATCTATGTTGTGCCTTTAGAATTGACTAAGGTTTTCCTATAACAAGCGATTACCTGTTTGGTTGTTTCTAGATCATACCGCCAAGAAAAGCTCCATAGCAAAGAGGCACTCCCAAGCAAACATGTCCCTCCACTTCAACAAGATGATAAAGTGTCTCACGTTAAGTTTCAAGCTAATCCATAGCTCGGCGTTCATCCCCAAGTACCTACTCTGGCTACTCATGTGAGAGACTTCATGATGATTAACCTAGCTCCAAGACGGTTGACGACCCTATTGATTTCATTGATGAAGTCTACCGAGAAGTAGCAGTTAAGGGTATCCCTTTGAAGGAGAAAGCCATGTTGGTGGCCTACAAACTCAAAGGGGTAGCAAAAATATGTTATGAGCAATGGGTAGATGAGAGAGGTCAATAAGCGGGTCCCATTGGTTGGGAAGAGTTAAAGTGTGCTTTCTTGGATTGGTTCTTTCCAATTAAGCTAAGGGAGACCTTGTCCAAGAGCTTATCAACCTCAAGTCCATGAGCATGACGGAATATGCCCTCAAATTCACTAAGCTTTCCAAGTATGCTCCCTTCATGGCTGTGGATCCAAAAGGCGTATATGAGCAAGTTTATCTCTTTCATCTCTGTTTTGTTATCTAAATTGTATAAGGTTGCCATGTTAGTGAAGGAGATGGACACTTCCTGATTGATGACCTATGTGGAGCAAATAGAGGAGGAGAAGCCAAGAGAGAGGGCAAGGGAGTCTAAAAGGGCTCAGGTGGATAGTGGGATCTACTCTCACCAAAGCACTGAAGGTCACAAGTTCCAGGGTGGACAAAGCAAGGTGGAACAGGATCTACTAACAATACTCTCTGAATCACTAAAGACAAGGGGTTACTCCTAAGCCCCAAATCCCAAGTTGCCCTTAGTTTGGAAGACTCCACAATGGAGAATTCCTAGCTGAGTCATTTACTTCAAATGTGGGATGCCCGACTATTACGCTAATAATTTTAGAAGTGGTGGTGCAAGTCCACAAAGCCAAGGTGGAAATTTCAAGACTCCTAAAGGACCAATCCGTTATATGCACTCCATACTCACCAAGAGGTTGAAGAGGCTCCGAATGTTGTCATCGATATGTTAAGAGTTTCTAATTTTGATGCATAGGCCTTGCTAGATTTGGGAGCTAATTTGTCATTTGTGTCTCCATTTCTTGCTAATAAATTTCATGCATGTCTTGAAGTCATTCATGAGACCTATGAAGTATGTAACCCTGTAGGAGAGTCCATTGTAGCTCGAAGAGCCTATAGAAATTGTCTAATCTCTATTTTCCCTAAAGTGGTCCCTTGTGACCTACATGAGCTTTCCATGGTAGACTTTGATGTAATACTTGGAATGGATTGGTTGCATGCCTCATATGCTTCCATTTATTGTAGAACCCATTGAGTCAAGTTTCAATTTCAAAATGCGCCAACTCTGTAGTGGGAGGGTAGTAACTCTTCACGTAGGGTTGGTTAATTTCTTTCTTGAAGGCCCAAAAAATGATATCTAGATGGTGCATCTACAATCTAGTAAGATTCAAATATGTCACTTCTAAATCCCCTTCAGTTGTGTCATTCCCCATTGTGAATGCGTTTCCCGATGTCTTTTTGGATGAGTTACCGGGTGTTCCTTTAGAAAAGGAAATAGACTTATCTCAATCACTCCATATAGAATGGATCCTATTGAGTTAAAAGAGCTAAAATAACAATTCAATGATTTGTTGGAGAAGGGTTTCATTAGACTTAGCAGTCTCAATGGGATGCACTAGTTTTATTTTTAAGGAAGAAAGATGGGTCGCTCCGTAAGTGTATAGATTACCAGCAACTCAATAAGATCACCATCAAGAACAAGTATCCCCTCTCGAGATCAATCTATTTGATCAATTACAAGGGGCTACAAACTTCTACAAGGTTGACTTGAGATTCGGATATCATCAATTAAGGGTGAGGAAAAGTGACATTCCCAAGATGACATTTTAGACAAGGTATGGTCATTCCGAGTTTGTAGTGATGTCATTTGGTCTCACCAATGCCCCGAAAATATTTATGGACCTCATGAATAGGGTGTTCAAGCCCTATCTTGACTTGTTATTAGTAGTGTTCATAGATGAGATTCTAATCTACTCCAGAGTTAAGAAGAGCATACGGAGCACTTGGGGGTGGTATTGAAAACCCTAAGCGAGCAAAGGCTTTATGCAAAGTTGACAAGTGTGAGTTTTGGCTAGATGAGGTTGCCTTCCTTGGGCATGTGGTATCGCGTGATGGTATCAAGGTTGATCCTAGGGTGAGAAAATGGCTAAGGCCATTGAATCATACGGATAGAAGGAGTTTCTTGGGCCACTCACCAAGTGGACACAAAAGAAAGTGATATTTGTGTGGACAGATGAGTGTGAGAAAAGCTTCAAAACTTTGAAGGATCGACTAACTTTGGCTCCAATATTGTCATTATTAAAAGGAAATGATGAGTTTGTTAGGTATTGTGATGCACCAAGGATTAGCTTGGGGTGTGTTCTAATGTAATACGGTAAAGTGATTGCTTATGCCTCGCGACAATTGAAAGTGCATGAAAAGAATTACCTGACTCATGACTAGAGCTTGCGGCAGTGGTGTTTTCCTTGAAGGTGTGACACTACTTGTATGGGGTTCATGTGGATATTTTCACCAACCAAAAGAGCCTCCAACATGTATTCACCCAAATGGACCTTAATTTGAGGCAATGAAGGTGGTTAGAGCTACTCAAAAATTATGACAGGAGTGTAAAGTATCACTCGAGAAAGGCTAATGTGGTAGCCAACACCCTTGGTAGAGTTTCCATAGGTAGTGCATCTAAAATTGAAGATGATGTAAAAAGGGAGATGACCAAAGATGTCCATAGGTTGGCTAGATAGGGGTTAAAGTTGAATGTGTCCAAAAGTGATGGTGCAATGGTGCATCATGGGTTCAAATCTTCTTTGATTGAGGAGGTTAAGTCTAGGAAAGACCTTGATCCCACCTTAATTGAGTTAAAAGCCTTAGTGAAGGAAGGAAAGATAGAAGTTTTATCATGAGGGGAGATGGTTTACTCCGATATCAAGGGAGGTTGTGCGTACTTAATTATAGTGCGCTATGGATGTTGATAATGCAAGAATCTCATAACTTTTCATATTTAATTCATCCTAGCACTACAAAGATGCATAGAGCTTTGAGAGAGGTTTATTAGTGGAATGGAATAAAGAAGGTGTAATGACCTCTAGTTTTGGAGGCTTGAGTACAAAAAAGTTGTCTTGAGAAAAATGACCTGAAGTATGGTTTATGAATTGACTTATGGCCTATAAGTGGACATACGGACCGTTGGTTCTGCTCTTAAAGATAGATCTTCATAAAGAGGAAAAGTTTCCAAGTGTGGGATAACCAACAAACCATGTGACAGCCCATAGGATACCAACGATCCATATATGGTTTCGTGAGTAGGACCTCAGACATGATGAAAATTTGGAGATTTCTAAAGGATGACCTATGAGTTATCAGATGACCTGTAAACTAGGGTATGGCCCCTATGATTATTCATGGATTAAGGCCAGTGATAGGGTGAAAACTGGGTAAATGTAAAAGGACTTTACGAGTCCAACCATGGTCGCTCAAGGATTATATGGCCCACAACATGGCTCTGTAGCTTCAGATCCATGAAAGTTAGTTTTCAGGATTTTTAGATGTGTTATTAGACGAGAGAGACTTACTGTAAGGCCCTACCCATGAGAAGTATGAAAAGTGGTAGAAACGTGTCTTAAAACCTTCTAAGTGTCAGTTGTTATAAGAGGTCCTACGACCGTAAAAAATTTCATGGGCTGTAAGTGGTGTTCTTGGATTGAAGATCATACTTGGTAAAAGTAAAAATTTCTGAAGTAGGATATATGACTTATCTGATGGCCCATAAAATCTCTTACGGCTCGTAGGTCATGTCATGGAATGTGAATCAGAGAAGTGTTTTTGAAAGTCAAAATTTTCATCAAACGAAACCCCTATCTATAGGAAGTAGAATGGACAACGATCTATAATCGAGGTCTCATGGTCCTGTCTGGTGAAATTTTAGAAAGGGCAAATCTGACCTTTTCTTTTGTCTAATGTCTATACTATATCGTTTTGACCTTAGAAAGTCCCTTATAAGCCTTTATAACCCTGATCCACTCCATTCCTCTCATTCACAAAATCCTCTAAGTCCCAAAAACACTCTCAAGCTCTCCAAGGTCTCCAAAGAGAAGGTGCAAGCTAGATTTTCAAGTTTCTCATCATTTTCCAAGGTTTTGTCTCCTATCACTAAGGTATGTGGGTTTTGATTGTGGGGACCTTTCCCCCACAGGCTCAACAATTCCTCCTCTCCTACATGATTTTCCAAGTTATGAAATGGCATGGTGATTTTATGAACCCTTTTGTATGATGATTATATAGACTATCTTATGGTGATATACCTTTGTATATGATGAAGTATTGAAAAGCCATGTGAAATCTATTATTTATATGAGGGTTTGATAATGCCCTAACAAAGTTTTTACTATGTTTTGGTGGGTTCTTTGAATAATGAATAAGTGATTCCGTTTTGTAATTCTCATGGAGTTTACTCATATTTGCATGATTTCAAAATTTGTACATGAACCCACCATGATTTAGATAACAATGCAAACCAAGATTACATGAATACGGAGGTCTTATGGCAAGTTATGTGATATCATGAATGATATGAATAAAAAGAGCTATTATGCATGCTATGAAACAATGAATGTGTTATAAAGGTTATGAAAGTTATGAAGTCTTGTGATCACTCTCAAGATATGCCTCTATTTCAATGCCAAAGCGATCATCAAAAGAAAAAACCCTTCATGACCAGGTCCTAGGTCCTAGTTGTGACCGACAAATGGGGAAACCGAAGGAACCCCAAGCAAGCCTCTTTGCATATCATTACACATCCTTGATCGCAGAAGCAATTGAATAGCAATGAAGAAAATGGAAATAAGGGCAAAGGGACTAAGGGAAAATTTTCATAATATAAAAATCTAGAGACAAGAGAGAGTCAAGGCTCATAGCGTAATTACACATCATGTCCAACAACACCTCTACTACATAGATACTTAGCGGGTGCCAAGACAAGCAACCGGGCTCACCCTCATAGTCAATATACATCAAAGAAAGAGAGTCTTAATACATAGCATAAGGGTATATCATTGTCCCCGAAATGGAGGACTCACAACTAGCTTGAGATAGATCGTACTAGCCACGTGGAGGAGGATGATCCAAGTGGGACTCCGGTTCCTACATTGTGACATCATTTAGGCATAGAATATGCGTTAGTACGTTTGAATGTACTAAGTAAGTAGAATGCAATGTAACATGTGATAAATGCCATAAATAAAATGCATAACATAGGCAATGAATAAGCATATAGCAATATGACAAGTATGAATGATGCTTGAAGTAAAATCATGCTTATATAGAACATAATACATGTGTAGGGAGAGACCATTAATAGTGAATATCCAAGGCCTACAACCTCCTTTGAGAGGTGAATGAGGTACAAACCCCTCAATTGGTTAATGAAGTACAAACCTTTCAACAAGGTTGAGGAGGTACAAATCCCTTAACATGGTCATCAAGGTACAAACCCCTCGACATGGTTGCACGGGCCTACCACCTAAGGCGATCGAGGTACAAACCCATCAATAAGGTTGCACAGGCCTACCACCTTCGAGGCGAGGCTGAAAAGATCCCAAAAAGTGCTCGAAAACGTGCCTTGGAATGCCCAAAATTTTAAATTCCATATATCTCAAAATCCATTTGCTATTTCGAAAATTCCACTTCATATTCTTGTTCAGGGGGGTCAAGATTAGGTGAAAAGGGTCTAGCCCCGATATAAGAGCAAAAGACTACCAACTATGAAATTCCAAACCGCAATTTCCAGAGGGATTTCTGCGTTGCTTCCGCGACGCTTCCTTGTACATTTTAGAGATTGGTTTTTTTAGTTCAGTCCAAGACTTCTAAGTTTTGGTCCTAAGTGTTCCCAAACGTGTTTTTACGTAAACTTAGCCAAATTTCACTCTCATATCATCCTAAACATTTCCCAATACTTACTCAAACACTTAGTTATATTTTCACTCCTCAAACTCAAGTCCCAAACCCTCATCCCAAGCTAAGGTTCTCCTTCAAGGTTCTTCTTCAAGCTTCAAGTCTCCATCTCCAATCTTCACAAAGTTTATCTCTAACCTAAGGTATGTGGATTTCTTTCACCCATGATACCCAAGCCTCCTTTTACTTAAATTGCATGATTTAGAGTTGATTTACAAATGGGTCTTGCTTATTATAAAAATCACTGTACACTATCTTAAAGGTATGTAACGAGACTATTTTGTTATATTTTGAGCTATAAATCTTTGATCTATTATAATATTTGATGAGGCGTTTTGATGTTTGTTGCTTGATGGTGTTGCAAGGTGTTGATTGATGGTTTTACAATGAATTTTCTTGCATGGTTTCATCTCTATATTTCATGATTTTATACTAGCATTACGCACCCTCTAAGTGTGTGATAAAACATCCGGATGTGGTTTCTTGAGGATTTGAAGGTCCAAAGCATGAGATATGATATGAATGACTATATGATGATGAAATGAGCCTATGTATATGATATATTCTATATAAAGTGTTGCATAGAGCATGCTTAATCTGGGGGGGGGGGGACTAAGAACCCAGATAATCTCAATGGGGGTTTGTACTCATCAACCTAGGTAAGGATTTGTACTTCTCCACCTGGTGATAGGGTGACATCATAACTAACCTAGATGGGGGTTTGTACTCATCAACCTAGGAAAAGGTTTGTACTTCTCCACCTTGGTTATGGGGCAACATTATCACCAACCCAGAAGAAGTTTCATACACATCCACCTTAATGATGGGGCGGCATCATCACTAACCTACCAAAGGGTTTATACATTTTGAAATCTAGCTTGGTCTCTTCTACACATATGATTATATGAGCATGAGTTACTTAAGCATCTTTTACTTATGCATTGATGATACACCTCCAACTACGTGAAGGAGTTCAAAGAGGTATTTCTAGACTATTACATGCCATTAGAAATCCAAGAAGCCCCTTCAGATCAGTTCATGAATCTCCACCAAGGGAATATGAGCGTGAGGTAGTATTTCAATTTAATTCCTTGGCCTGATATGCTCCTAATGTAGTTGCAACTATGGCGGATAGAATTCATCGATATATGGATAGATTAGATATGTATCTGGTCGGAGACTGTACCATTGATTCCTTGAATAAAGTCATGGATAGAGCGAGGATGCAAGCTTTATCACATAAACTGGAGGATAAGAGGTCAAAGGAGATGGACACAATAGTTGGAAAGGGGACTGTCTAAGAGGGCTAGATCTATGGGGCAGTTTAAACCACCCCAAGGTGAGCTTAGGCCTCGGTTTCCTAATAGACCGCCTAGGCCATCATCTTCCTACTCTGCAGTTAGTGCTCAACCACAAATCCAAGGGTTTACAAGTAATCAGTTTGGTCAAAGAAGCGAAGGACAAGTTGCACGGACAACGGGATATTCTACAGGTCAGCAAATGACTCATAGGAAGCCTTGCAAAAATGTGGGAGAAGTCATTAAGCAACATGTCGTGTTGGGATAGATGGTTGTTGTTGGTATGGGGCGCTAGGGCATATGATGAGAGATTGCCCGAGGAGATGTACGGGCGATATAGCAAAATCTATTGGGTCAGCTGTTGCATCATCATCATCAGTTCCTCCATTAGGTTGGGGACAACAAGCACCTATAGGTTGTGGTGGAGGTGTTAGAGGGGTAGCTAGCTCTAACGGAGTCCAGAATTGCACTTATGCTCTGGGGAGTCGGCAAAATTTGGAAGCTTCAACGGATGTGGTCATAGGTATATTATCATCTTTTTACATAATGTATATGCATTTATTGACCCTGTTACTACTCTATCATACATCACTCCAGTAGTTGCTGAGAAGCTTAAGAGAACACCCAAATTGTTGAACAAACCATTTGAAGTGTCTACAGCAGCCGGTGAATCTATTATGGCTAGAAGGGTTTATTATGACTGTGTAGTAGCTGTTTGTGACCGTGACCTATTGGCTGACCTTATTGAGCTAGAAATGGTGGGATTCAATGTTATAATGGGTATGGATTGGTTAGCTTCTTGTTATGTCAACGTGGATTGCCGAACTAAGAGAGTATACTTCCACTTTCTAAATAAAGTAGTTCTTGAACGGGAAGGCAATGTTGGGGCACCAAAGGGTAAGTTTATCTCTTATTTTAAGGCAAGGAAGATGATATCTAAGGGATATATATATATATATATATTAGTTATAGTATGGGATGTGGAGGCAGAATCACCAACTCTTCAATCAGTTCCAGTAGTGAATGAATTTGTTGATGTGTTTCCCAAAGGTCTTCTAGGCTAACCACCAGAATGAGAAGTAGATTTTGGAATTGACTTACTTCTAGGCACTCTACCTATTTCCATCCCTCCATATAGAATGGCCCCAGCAGAACTGCATTAATTAAAAGACCACTTAGAAGACTTATTGGAGAAGGGTTTAATAAGACCTAGTGTGTCCACATGGGGTGCACCAAACGCAAAACGGGTGGCACCTTGAGAATGTCTATCAAATATCGACAATTAAATAGGGTGACAATTAAAAACAAATACCCACTCCCCAGGATTGATGATTTATTTGATCAGTTACAAGGTGCCAAATTCTTTTCAAAAATTGATTTGAGATCATGTTGTCACCAAGTGAGGGTGAAGGAGAACGATATACCTAAGGCAGCTTTTAGAACACGCTATAGTCAATTTGAATTTCTTGTTATGTCATTTGGGCTAAACAATTCACCAAAAGTTTTTATTGATCTGATGAACAGGGTATTCAAGCCATTCTAGGATGTGATCATGATAGTATTTATAGAAGATATTTTTGTATATTCAAGATCAGTATAGAACTATGCAAATCATTTATGACAGGTGTTACAAGTTCTTTGTGATAGATATTATATGCCAAGTTCACGAAATGTGAATTTTGGTTGAAATCAGTGGCAATCTTGGGTCATATTATGTGTGATGGAGGAATAAGGGTTGATTCACAAAAGATAGAGGTAGTGAAGGATTGGCCAAGGCCAACAACACCAATGGAAGTTCAAAGCTTCCTAGGGCTGGCAAGATATTACAAAAGGTTTGTTGATAGTTTTTCTTCTATTTCTGCACCTCTAACAAAGTTGACACATAAGGCAACCAAGTTCCAATGCAATAATGCATGTGAAAGGAGCTTCCAAGAGCTGAAAAACAAGCTGACTTCTGCACCTGTGCTAGTACTTCTGGAAGGCACCGAGGGTTATGCTGTGTATTACGATGCTTTAGGAGTTGGCTTAGGGTGTGTACTGACATAACATGGTAGGGTAATTGCTTATGCCTCTAGACAACTACGAACATATGAGAAAAACTATCCGACAGATGACCTTGAGCTAGCAGCAGTTGTGTTTGCTCTGAAAATATGGCGCCACTATCTATATGGGGTTCACGTTGACATATACTGATCATAAGAGTCTGCAGTACATCTTTATGTAGAAAGACATAAATTTAAGGCAGCAAAGATGGCTAGAGCTAATAAAGGATTATGACGTTGATATACTATAGCATCCGAGGAAAGCAAATGTGGTATCCGATACTCTGAGTCATAACGTAATCATGAATATTGGTGATCCGGTCGTGGTAAGTCAAGGAGTGGCTAAGGATCTAAGACAACTAGCTAGTTTAGGAGTCACCTTCTTGAAACCCCAAAGGAAGGGGTTGTTGTGGATAATGCTGGGAGTTTTCATTGCTAATGGAGGTGAAAGAAAAATATATCGAGGATCCTATTCTACGATGACTTAAGGAAAAGGTGAGTCAGGGTATGATAAAGGGCTTTGACCTTACACTAAATGGAGTATTTTATTGCCAAAATAGATTATGTGTGCCTGATATTAATGGACTAAGAAAGAGGATAATGGGAGAAGCCCATCATTCCAGATATTCCATCCATCCAGGATCAACTAAGATGTATCATGACCTGAAGGGAATGTTTTGGTGGGGAGGCATGAAAAAG
>JAOTQR010006690.1:0-18545 GCA_025774065.1 Solanum ossicruentum | reverse complement strand
CAGAAAGGAAAACCTATGCTAGGCACATAATTCAAGAAAAGAGAACAAACCCCCCATCCAAAGATGATAAGTCGTCCTCCCACAAAAATACATATATATATATATATATATATATATATATATATATATATACATGCTTTCAAAAGAGGTAACAGTCATCTTCCAAATCCTTTCAATGCATTCTTTGTCTTAAAAACCAAACACTTCTTCATAATAATTCATACTTAGGCTCAAATGTCAATATCATAATTCATAGTCACAATACTCATGCATAGGAATAACCCGTTCATATACAAGATGATGCAAGCTCAAAAAATGCTCCAAGAGCCATAATCATAGACATGTGTATGATCACATTCTTGTCATAATCCGTATCTTGTCAAAATCATATAATAGAATATAATTGCGCTTAACCCACTTCAAAATTTCTATAATAATCCAATGTCATGAATGCAAATGCCCTGAATGATGTGAGGAAGGCATGGGTAATTAAGATTCAATCTAAAATCATCAATATAATATGAGACTCAAGTGAAGAAAATAATTAAATTCATATTTAAAATAATAATATAATAACCCAAGCATAAACAAGTCTTAAAAAAGGACATTCATATTCATAATTTTATAAACACAATGTAAATCATCATAATAGGGCTTAAAGTAACTTAAAATCATCAAATATGCACAATCCACACATCAATTTAATTTAATAAATCCAAATAATGAAAACCCACATTCAAAGAGAGCTTAAATTTATGAAATTTGATTGAAAAGATTTGGATCTCCTTGATTGGAAGGAATCAAGGATCAAAACCCACATAGCTCCACCAAGATGAAGAAACCCAAAAGAATTTGAAGAAGAATTGAGTCCTCTTTCTCCCAAGTTGAAAATCTTCAAGAGTTCTTTGGAATAGATTCTAGAGTGGCTTAAGTGAATTAGTCTTGAATGAGGATTTTGGAATTAGTGTAGGAGAGTTTTAGGAATATAAAAGGGGGGGGGGGGGTTTAAAGATCTTAAAACACCTTGGGGATGGGTCAAAATATCAAATATACCTCAATAAAACACTTCTTTAAATTTTACCCGCAACATCTCAGGCCTAGCTTCACGGGTCGTGAAGCCTCGCATCTAGCCCAGACAAATTTTATGAAAAAGGTCATAACTTCTTGCTCCGAGCTCGAAATGAGGTGAAGCAAGTAAGTTAGAAATCTAATTCAAAGAACTTTAATTTGATAGATGATCGAATTCAATTTGTGCTAAGAGATATGCCCATTTATAGTTGACCCTTCAATCGGTACTTATGATAAACTTAGCCAATGAAATTTCGTTGAACTTGACTTGATGTGGGAGATCGATGATGGACTTAAACAACACAAATGAGTTTGAATTAAAGGCTTGAAGGTGAACCTAGTTTGATCTTGAAGATCCCATACTTAGAAAAATTTGGCAAAATCAACTCCACGGAGGGCCACACGGCCCTAATTAAGTCACATGAGTTGTGTGACTACACTTAGGCCAAACATAGTCATCTCAAGTTAAGGCCATTCACATGGCCCTCCACATGGTCCATGAAATGTCACACGGCCTATGTCGGGTCTAATTCTGACGTGCCTTAGCTCAAAACTCCACACCAAGACCACATTCCCAAAATTTAAGACCAAGTGTAGTACCATTGGATGCCACACGATCCGTGTGACCTCACATAGGTCGTGTAGTCTCCCTTGAGACGACACATGGTCTAGATTTTGTCCAAAAATAAAGTACTCAAGTTTTAATGAAGTCGTACAATATTTGGGTCATTACATTTTTGTGGAACCAGGGTGAATAGAATAGGATGAATTATGGGCCTCTTTCAAGATCAAGCCCCTCAAGTCATCAGCATTAGGCACACATAGCCAACCTTGGTACTAAGAACACCATATCCCCCTTGGTATAAAACCTCCACTTTACCATCCTTCACCAAGGCCTTCAACCCTATAAAGGCGGGGTCAAGGTCTTGTTTTGACTTGACTTCTTTAATTACAGAAGATTTGGAACCATCAACAACCACTACACCATCATTTTTAACTTTATTCAACCTAAACCTCAACCTAGCTAATCGGTGAACTTCTCTAGCCACCTCCTTGTTACCCTCACCAATATGTGGTGGACTACCTATGGACTCTCTACTTAGAGCATCGGCCACAATATTAGCTTTACCTGGATGATAGTGCACACTCTTGTCATAGTTCATAAGGAGTTCTAACCACCTTTTTCGCTTCAAATTAAGATCTTTTTGTGTGAACATATATTGGAGACTCTTGTGGTCAGTAAACATATCTACATGAACCCCATATAAATAATGATGCCATATTTTTAAAGCAAACGCTTGACTGCCAATTCAAGATCATGGGTAGGATAATTTCTCTCATACACCTTTATTTGCCTAAAGGCATAAGCTATCACTCTGCTATTTTTCATAAAAACATATGCCATGCCAATCCTTGAAGCATCAAAATAAACCATAAACCCTTCTAACTTTTCCGGTAAAGCCAAAATAAGAGCGGAGATAAGCTTGTCTTTTAAAAATTAAAAATTCCTTTCACATTCATTGGTCCAAATAAATTTTGCCTTCTTTTGTGTCAACTTTTTTGTAGGGGAAGAAATATAATAGAAACCATTCACAAATCTTTGGTAGTACCCCTCTGAGCTCAAGAAACTCCTAATATCCATCGAAGTTAAGGGCCTAGGACAATTCCTTATCGCCTCCGTCTTCTTAGGGTCAACTTTAATTCCATCACCCGACGCCACATATCCTGGGAATGCAACCTCTTTCAACCGAAATTCACATTTATCATATTTAGTAAATAACCTCTCATCCCTCAAAATTTGCAATACCACCCTCAAATGACTCACATGCTCTTCTTCACTCCAAGAGTAAATCAATATATCATCTATGAAGACCACCAAAAACATATCAAGGTAGGGTTTAAAGACCATATTCATGAGATCGATAAATATTTATGGTGCATTAGTCAAGCCAAAAGACATTACCACAAATTCAAAGTGCCCATACCTAGTCTGAAAAGCCATCTTGGGAATATTACACTCCCTCACCCTTACTTGGTGGTACCCGGACTGATGATTAATCTTAGAAAAGTGACTAGCCCCTTGTAGTTGATCAAAAAGGTCATCTATCCTTGAGAGAGGATACTTGTTCTTTATGGTGACTCTATTGAGTGTCCAGTTGTAGATGCACATTCTAAGGTAACCATCTTTTTTTCTTTACAAACAACATTGATGCACCCCAAAGTGACTTGCTAGGCCTTATGAAACTCTTCTCCAATAATTCCCTCAATTGATCCTTCAATTCCTTCAACTCTGTGGGGCTATATGGTAAGGAGGAATAAAACTGGGTTGTGTATTAGGGAGGGGGTCTATGCCAAAATCTATTTCCCTTTCGGGAGGAACACCGGGAAGCTCAATGGGAAGGACTTTAGACTCAACATCCCTAACCCTTACAAGATTGTAAATGCAACCTTTAGAAATCAATTTTTGGGTTTTTAAGACAAGAAATGAACCTACCCTTAACCACCACATTATGACTTTCCCACTCAAGGATGGGCTCATTAAGGAATTGGAATTTAACTTTACGGGTTCTATAATCAACGGGAGCATGATATGGATGTAGCCAATCAATCCCAAGAATAACATCAAAATCCACCATGTCAAGTTCAACAAAATCACAAGGAAAGACTTTATGCGATATGGACACATGATAATCCCTATAAACTCTTTTAGCAATAATGGACTCACCAACGGGGGAAGATACTTCATAGGGTTAACAGAATAATTTGGGACACACTTGAAGCTTATTGGCAACAAAAAAAGTAGTGAAAGAAAGAGTGACACCAGGATCTATCAATGCATTCACATCATAATCAAAAACTTTTAACATACTGGTAACAACATTGAGCACCTCATCCACTCGTCGCCTCCCTTGAAGAGAATAAAACCTATTTTGCTTTAAAGCACCCCTTTGTTGGCCTCCCTTTTCCCTTTGACCCGTTAGCACCTTAGTCTTGAGGACGACCATCTGAACTTTTGTTTTGAGCATGAGGGCAATCAACAATCTTGTGACCCATTTCACCACAACCATAGCAATTATTAAAGTTCCTCAAGCATAGACCACTATGGTTTCTCCCATACTTTTTGGCACTTAGGATTAGGTATCCTACCATTGCCACCTTGAAACCTTGGGTTAGACGTACCATCATTAGCAAACCTCTTATTTGGAGCATTAGAGGACCCTTGGCCTTAGAGTTTGTGACCTTGTTGAAAACAACCACTCTTAGCACCCTGTACACGACCATCAAATCGAGCCCTCTTGGACTCCCCACTCCTCTTCTTTCTAAGATTCTCTCTCTCAAGTTGTTTGGCATATGCCATTAGCTGAGACAAGTCCATATCACCCATTAGAATAGCGGTTTTACACTCTTCATTCACTAAATCGGACACCCCCAACACAAACATTTTCATTCTTAATCTAGGGTTGGCAACTAAATAAGGAGCATACTTTGAGAGCTTGTTCAATTTGAGGGCATACTCCCTTATACTCATGGAGCCTTGCTTGAGATTTATGAACTCCATCATTTTTTCCTCTCTTAACTCAACAGGGAAGGACCAGTTGAGGAAGGCAACCTTGAACTCCTCTCAAGGAATAACATCATCATTTGTCCTCTCTAATTTCCATTGGGCAAACCAAATTTGGGCGACACCCTTGAGTTGGTAGGCCTCTAGTTCCTCCTTCTTCTCCAAATTTACCCCTAAGATAGATAGCACCTTATACACCTCATCGATAAACTCTTGGGGATATTCCTTCACTTTAAACCCATGAAACTCCGAATGGTTCATCCTTGTGAAGTCCCTCACCCTTGTGGCCGGAGTAGGAGTAGGAGGAGCTTGGGCCCCTTGGTTTAATTGGTTAGTCATAGCATGGGCCAACATAATGATGCCATTTCAAAACTCAACTTGAGTAGCCCCTTCATCTTGAAGAGCTTGAGGAGCGGGGTGGGCCGGTTGCTCCATGGGTGTACGGGTCCTCCCTGGTCTTTCTCTTGGTAGCGGCATGATCTAGAAGAGAAAAAGAGTGCTTGTTAAGAAAGGAAGCCGCATCGTTTCATCTATTGCATGATAAAGATCATGAAAAATTGAAACATTTCCTAAAATGCCTTATAGCCTCCTATTCATGGTTGTGGTGCGCTTCACAACCATGAATAAAACTCTAATCAATATGATGTGCTGGATTTTCGAGGACCATTAAAAACTTAGTGCTCTGATAGCAATCTTGTCATAGCCCAAGCCTAGGGCCTAGATATGGCACAACGAATGGGAAGCCCGAAGGAAACCCAAACAAGCCTCTTAGCATATCATTACACATCCTTGGTTGTAGAAGCAAAATAAGACAATAACAAGAGTCAATTATAAAAGAGGGAAGTGGGACTCAGGGAAGTCTTTCATAATTAAAAAAAATTAATAAGAGTTGAGTTGATAATCATATACAATCATTGTATCCCACAACATCTCTACTAGAAAATGGAGTGGGGGTGAAGACACTTCCCGGGCTCACCCTCAAGTAATAAGTATCCAAAAAGTAGTACGAGTCTCAATAAAGCATGAAAGGAAAATAGATAATGTCCTCAGAGTTGAGGACTCACCAAAAGCTTTCCACAAATGAACCGAACTAGCCACGTGAAGGAGGATGATCAATTGGAATGTACTAAGTATGCAGAGTTTCATGACCCAAGACTAGGCCTAGACATGACATGGTGAATGGGAAGCCGAAAAGCAGCCCAAACAAGCGTCTTAGCATATTGCACATCTTTGGTTTCACAAAAATAATAAATGATAAATATGCACGTAGCAAATACTTTCTAAGGGAAAAGGGGCTTTGGAACTTACGCTATGGAGCTATTACAAGGAAGAGGATAAACATGAATCACATAGCAAATACGTCTAAGGGGTGGGTAAGTATGACTCACGCTTTGGGGGCATTTAGGGACTTGGGACTTTCATCACTTTCTACCATAATCAATAGCATCAAGTAGCATCAAATAAGCGATAGGTTCTAAGGGATAATTCTCCATAAAATCTCAACATCAAATTATAGCATGTCCAAGGCTCACCCTCAAACTAGAAAGTAAAGTAGAATAAAGTCTCAACATAAATAAGATAGAAATCGTGTATCATCCCCGAACTAGAGGACTCACCAACACTCTTCTTTCAATGATCCAAAGCTAACCATGTGGAGGATATCGATGAGTGTCGGTCCCTACATGATGAAATCATGTAGGCATAGAGTATGCATTAGTTCTTGGAATTTACTAAGTATGTTGGGTGCAATGCAATAATGGAAGCAAGCCATAGTAAGCAAAATGCATAAACATAATCAAAGACATATGCTCCATTTGCCATGCATGATCAATGCTTATGGAAAAACATACATGGAGGTAATCATACTTGCATAACTCATAAAAAGTATAATAAAGTGGCATGAGTAGTTCATCCATATACATTGTACTAGAGGATGAGGAATATTGCGTAGGTCATAATAATAAAGAACCATCATAAGTGATGATAAGAGAATATCTTGGGGCCATGAGGGGGACATGAGCATATATAAGGAAAATCATAGATCAAGAATGGCATGTACCATAAAACTTTGAGGAGTTCATAAAAGATAGTGAGAAATGCAAGGTGTCATACATAACTAAAGTTTAATATTCTTGGGTGACAAATACATTACTTTACATTAAAGACTATTTTATTATGCAAAGAACATTGGCAATCATAATGGAGAACATTTTATACACTTGTAGAAATCATCATGTACCTTTAAGGGAAAATACTATTTGAATTTGTCAAACAAAGAATCATAGGAATTTGAAATCACCTTTGGACACAACATAAAGGAACCGTTTAATCATCATAAGAGAGAAAACTTAGAACCATAAGGAGAACTTGAATATCTATGAGAGAAACCTTTAACCGACATAAACCATGTGAGCGAAGCCATGGAGTCCCGATGTTTTCCCTACACCAAAGGAAAGGGGGAAGTCACTTCCCAAGGCGACCTTCTAAGATGCTTAAGTGGATCCACAAAAGCTTTGCTATTGAGCAACATGTACTATCGGTTGGTCTAAAAGTCAACCTGTACTAGCAGATGATTCCTATTTTCTACGATGGCATATGGTTATGAGACAATGGGATTTTACTAATGGTCTCACACCTCTTCTAATAAGGATCTTCCACATTCATCCCAAGGTCTACTCGGTGCTAAGTAAACTCTCATGGAATAATCATAGGGAGGAATCATGAAATTCATTAGTGGAAAGGTATTCGACTAACCCTACCCATAAGCCTTGTAAAACGATGGAGGGGAATTCTACTAACCCGTCTCATAAATATTTTGGAAATTAATCATCATCATAAGGATAGCTCCTATACCTTGGCTAAGCTTGTATTATTGACTAACATCATAATCTTGGCTAAACCTATACTATCTCTAGCATTAACATCATATTCCTCTACTAACGGGCCATTATTTCATTTCCCTCTACTAATGGATTACTATATCATAAGTCAATAATAAACACAGAATGTCTCACAAGCCTTCATTTCTCATTATTTAGATATCATACTTCAAGACATATAATGAATATCATCAATTTAAATCATTCTTAAACAACTCATCATAATCGTACATATCATCTTTCAAAACATGGACGTGGGAACATGAAATTCATATCGAACAATCCTCAACTCCCTAGTGTATCATGGTATCACAACATTTATAGCTTTGAATATCATAAAATAGCTCGTCAAACTATCATATCATAATATCAAATAAAGTGTTTCATATCATTCATAACATTCTCATGAACTCATAGCATACTTAATTTTCCATCAATATCAACAACATTCATAAATCACATGTCCTACCCGAAGCCTTCATCACATAAAAAAATTGCCACATAACTTAGTCCAAACATGGTGGATATATTTATTTAAGCTTAAAATCATAGAATTCAAGAGTAAGGAACATGAGAGGGGTAACTTAAAGTTATTTCAAACAACTCACCAACATACTTGCAAAACCCCAATTTGGGTGTCATGAAAACCATTTCAAAATTCATAATATTTTTAAGTCTTTCAAGTGGTCATAGCTTACAAAGCTTCATGTAATAAACATATCATAATCTCAATCATTTGTAGTAGCACATGCATCAATAGGACAAGAATCGAAAAATTCTCAACACTATTCATGTAATGGAGTGATAAATAAAAAACACCCTTAAAGAATTAGTCATTAGAATCAAGAAATTTGATGAAAATAGTTTTGGTGCTCCATAGGTGAAAGGATTCATGGATAAAGACTCACATACCTTAATCTTAAAGTTTTTTGAAGAAAAACTTGAGGAGGACTTGAAGCTTGACTTGGTTTTTTTGAATTCCAAGAAAACTTCTTGAACATCTTTGGAATGAATGAAGGATTTGGTGAAAATTAGAGAGGAATTTGAGAGGTTTTTGGTGAGTTTTTACGGATAAAAATGGCTGAAGAATGAGATATTTTTGTATATATAGGTATAGGGTTATTACCTAATTGCCTTCAAGTGAAAACAAAACTTTTAAACTAGTCTGCACCAGGTCCATGTCGCGGCTAGTCGTGGGCAGCTACTGTTTTGCGAAGTTTCACCGAAAAAATTATTTTTTGGCTTGACAAATATACCTTGTAGATATCCGTTTTCATACGTGATTTTGTCCCCTGAACAAGAATATGAAGTCGAATTTGTGAAATTCTGCACGTATTTTGAGATATTAAAAAAATACATCATAGAGTCTTTTCGAGCTACGTTTAGGGGTATTTCTCGGTATGCAATGAAATAAAGACATAAGTCATAATATTCAAAATGCATAAGTATAGATAATAGATTTCATCTCAATATGACATGTATGATCAATGTTTGTAATAAAACATGAATGTAAAACATTCGACTTGCGTAATAATAATATACGTATGAGGGAGGATACCTTAACAAACATATAAGTCCAAGCGAGCTACTACTTGGAATTTAGAAGCTTGACACTCCATTGGAAAGGTGTGGTCTGCTTCCCAAGGTAAACCATACTTGGACCCACTTGAGGGGAAACATGACCTAGATGGATCCATTAGTAAAGTCCATTTACGGAAATCATGTAATCTTATGGTGGCACATAGTTTAGAGACTATAGATTTTATATAAGTACCCCTTGAGTCGAGCCCCCACCTTAAGCCTCAATCAGTGTTAAGTCTAATCCCATGGAATACATGAAATAATCATAAAATTTAATCATAATATGCAAAACTTGTAAGAGACATGATAACATGACATGAGTAGCTCATTCACATGCTTGACCTCTATTAGTGAGCTTAACTTAAACAAACAGAAAAACAGTAATCATGCTCGACCCCTCAACTTGACATAAATGACTCACAAAAGGGTAGAACCTTGAAATAGGGCTCAACTTGTCACTTACAAAAATAAATTTTTAAAAAATAATAGATATCCTTCATGAATTAAATAAATACTTGGGAGCCCATAATTATCTTGAAACACTTGACTTGTAAAACGTGCAATAGTTCATCAACAACTTAAGAAGCCTTGTCATGTAATTTACTCAAACACATGGTAGGTACATGAATACTTACTCCAAAATCATGCAATTTATAGAGTGATAAAATAAGAGAGTAAAATCAAGCATTTTAAAATCATGCAAATCAACCCACCAGCCATAGTAGTAAAACCCTTAGTTTGGGTAGCATGAAATCCATCTAAAAAATTCACAATAGTTCATAGTTTTCATACTCATACTTCAATAGACATAAATCAACTCATGGAATAAACTTAAAATGAATGTTCATGCATAATCTATCAATACTTGATAAAACCCAACTTATCTCATATTTATAATGCACACTAATAGATACCCATGAAGAATCAAACCTTGAAATCATGAAATTTTATAAAAAGAGAGTTTTGGGCTCCATGGGTGAAAGGACCCATGGATGAAGACCCACATACCTTAAACCTTGAATTTTTTAAAATTGAATTGGGAAATACTTGAAGTTTGTGATGGGTTCTTAAATTCCAAAACTTGTGCTTGAAATCCTTGAATTTGAATTGGGGTTTTGATAATATTTTGGAGAGGTTTAGAGAGGGTTTTTTGAGCTTTAGAGTTGAAAATGGATAAGTATGGAGGATTTCACATTTAAATGGGCATTTGAGTAATCAATAGACATTGGGTTATCACCAAAATGCCTTTGGACAAAACAAGAAAACTGAAAAAAATTTTGCACTGGCCCACACCCCAGGTGCGACGCGGACTAGGCGCGCAGGTTTAATTTGTTCTAGTCCGCGCCCAGGTCGCGTTGCGCCTGGGGTGTAGATGCACACTGGAAATCATTTTCTTGCGAAAATTATTTTTTTCTATGGATCTCCTAAAATCCAGGGGTTACCCATTTCCCACTCAATTTTACTCCTGAACAAAAATATGAAGTCGAAGTTTTAAAATTAAGCACGATTTTTGAGATATTTAAAAAATATAATTATGAGGCATTCCAAAGCATCCGAGGGATATTATAATTTGTCAAAATAATTATTTGGAAAACCTTCATGCCGTACCCTTCACCAACCTAAAATTTACAATTCCAAATGGATGGTGGCTTCTACCATGAATGACTACCGAAATAGACTAAAAATTGCTGTTATTTTTCATAATCATCTAATTTTTCACAAGAACCAAAGGAGAAACTCATCCTCATATTCTTTTTAGTAAATGACAAAATCTTATAATTACGTAAATATTTTACGACATATTTAAAATTATAAAAAAACAAAGATTTTCGTCTTTTAAAAAAACTAGTGCTCATAATTCAACTATGTCAATAATAATACAAATTTTATAGGAATTCAATCTTTTTTAATTTTTGAAAAATGTATTAGTCTATGAATTTGTGAAAATATGACTAATTAAAAACTTTTGACCCAAAATCTTTTAGGACCGTCCATAAAGAACTAGTGAATGATGTACATAATTTTTATAGGATTCATGTTACTTTTTTTTAAGTATTTAGGAGTCACAAAATAGAAAATCAATTTTTTTTTTTTTAATTTTCTGTGTATTACTTAATAAACTTTTGAAAATATGACCGATCACAAGTGTTTGACCCAAAATTTCATAGCACCATTCGTACTAACCTAGTGGATAATATTCATATAGAGATAAAAATGCATAGAATTGCAAAAACAGGGACACATAGAGAGACCTACATTAAATTTGGAAGCAAAGCATATTCTGCGACCATATGCTCTTAGTGTGCAATCACAACTCTTGAGTAGCGCATGGTAACGATAAAGGAGAAGGTTTGATTTGCTAAGACAGTACATGTGAACATTTAAATAAGCGAGAGGAACAGTGCATATTCACTAAGACCTATTTAAATGTTTAATACAGGTATGTCTATTTGCCTATTTGGAAATCGACGAAAATCAAACCTTATCTTGATAGAGTGAAAAGCTAGTTGTTTTCTATTTGCATAGTTGGATAGTGGCTTCTGCTTAAAATGTAGACTGTGGTAGAAGCAACTCTTGATAGGAAATTTGCAACACATGGGTACTATAGGGTAGGAAAGGGCCAAAGGATTTAACAATAGGTCTTTTTAGACAGAGTATTTTAATAATTTGACTTTTAAATGTTTGAGTTCATGCTTTTAAGGTTATATATATATAGAGAGAGAGCGAGATTATTGGAAATATGAGTTTTATACCTAATAGTTTATATATGAAACTCATACTTTCAGTAGTTTATGTATGAAAATAATAAAATAATTTAGATGTATTTTTGACTCTTTGCTCATTATTTAAGGAGAAAAAAGGTCATATTTGTCCTTTCACTATTCAAAAAAATTATACTAGCCTTTATATATATATGGGGTTCATAAATATATCAATATTATAAAAATGATTTTAATATTGCCTTTATTTATTAACATCGTACATTTTTAGCTAAAACAACATGCTAAGTAACCAAATCAACTTTTTTTTTTCATCACCTTCTTTTAAATTGATTTTGAACTTTTAAGGAGCCACATTAAACCTCTTTAAGGCTGAATTTTGAATCTCAATCCTCCCTCCTCTCCAACTCCCTCGGCCCCACTTTTGGACATCAATTAAGTCATCAAAAAATTATAATATTTAGACAATTTTTCTAGTTTAGGCTTGAGCGTTTCTTCTTCAGTAATACACTTTTAAATTAATTTAAAACTAAATTTCATTAAGCATATCATTGAATTCCATCATTTGTTGTTATGGCATGCTCCTCATTGAAGCTTCTAAAGCTCCATTATTATCCTTCAATAGAATGGAACTTTTATGAAAGCTATCAAAAAGTTACATAAGATGAATTAGCTCTAACATTTAAAAAAATGCCTCCCTCCCTTCTCCTCAAAGTATGTGAACCTAATTCTCATAGCTTTTCGGAATAAAAAATTTGGTGCAGAAAATTTGGCACTACTCACTAGAAGGTTCCAAAGAATGATTACAAGAAAAGGGTTCCTAAAAAGGAAGATGATTAAAAAATGAATTGTCACGCCACGATTTCACATCTTGGGCGTGGCCAGCACCTAAAATCATTTCTGGTCCTAAGTGAACCACTTGACATGGCTACTTTACTCAGAAAATGACTTAACTGATAAAATTAGGCATAGATAAGATATACTAAAGAAATTGCAATAGTCTTAACAATCTAAACAGAGGAAATATCTCCATAACAAATAAAAATAAGAACTGAAACTCCTATCATACAGTCTATGGAACCTCTAACAAGAATAATCTAAAACAACTACTGTGACAGGACCACAGTAACCACAACTAAAAGAAATGCAAAAAACATAGGTAAAGACTCCAAAACCTCTAATTGGTAAAAGGCCTCACCAATAGCAGAATGAATAGTTGGTCCTCAATGGAGCGTCTGTTGAGAAACTCTGTCACCTGCGTCTGTATCATAAAATGATACAGGTCCAAATGACATTAGTGTGTGGAATGTACGTTATCTAAAATAGTCAAAATCAAGAACTTAGGATAGGGTACTATACTCAAAAGTAACTAAAACGTGTCTCAAATAGGATAACATAAGTACTATAGAAAGTGCACGCTGAAAGTAAAAGCATATGTTGAAACTCTATATGTAAAATTGGTTTACTTTAGCTTGGAGAGTTTCTCTAACTGACAACGATCACTATGAGCTTCGTTGATGATATAGTGTCTTGCCCATGCTGGCAGAGCCATCCCATACTTTACTAGGGTAATAAACGTAAACTAGGGGAGTGGATCCATCCCAAATTCTGGTCATCTCAGTGGCAAGTGAGGTGTTGTACTCTTGGTACAATCCTATCCTACGCTAGCTACGTAGTTTATGAGTTTAAGTTATTATTACTCTCACTCATATCGGTGCTCAATGCTAATCCCAAAATAGCTTTTATAATGCTCATAACTTTAAGAGTAAGAGTTCACAAAATGCCTTTTCAATCTTTTGGGACTTAGCCTAACTTTAACTTTTCTTAAAATTTTCTCAACTTATCTCTTCTCTTTGACCGAATTTGTATCAATGCAAAGTTTCTCAAGAACATAATTTTATTACTCAACTATCTTGTAAATACAGAAGCTTTAAGTACTCCTTAACCTCAACTCAAAACTGTGAACATAATGATTTTCATGAAATTCTAGTGTTCTGATAATTGCAAAACCTTATCTCAATAACTTATTTTAGTAGTAAAATCTGTAAAGACCATGATTTTTACCAAGAAAAATACATGAACAAATAATTCAACAAAATTAACTAGTAATGGGGAAAACATGATCTCAACTCATAAACATGATCTTGGGTTGGGACTAGCAGTTATAAATACTAAAATAATAGTAGGATAACTTTTGGAGGGCCTTACATACTTGGGGAATTAGTTTCTTGAAGAAATTGAAGAAGGTTCTTGAAAGCCATAGATTTTGTCCCTTTGAAATTATATTCTGAGTTTTGAGAGTGCTTGAGCATTAAAGATATGAAAAATTACATTTTAGGGACTTAATTAGGTGAAAACTGATAAGTTTAGACTTAAAGGGTAAGAAACAATGAAAGTACCCCTCTTTAAAATCATTGATTGGGTCGTCTGTGAGACCATCTATGGCTCGTAGGGACCTTTCTGTAAAATTTTGGACAAATTTTGGGTTTTTTAGATCACTTTCAGGAACCCACTCTATAGCCATTAGAAGGTTCTATGACTCATAGATTGGTTCGTAAAGTCTGGGACCAAAAATTAGACTTTCAACACTTTTCCCCATGAGTTAGTAGATGGATTGTACTTTATTTTATGGCCCATATAGAGGTTTCATAAATGAACTCTGCACCTGGCAGTCTCTAGTAAAACAGCGAAAACTTTTGACTCTAACTTCCAAATGTGGTGAAATCAGTTCCATTGGAAAGCTAATTCAAAGAATTTTCATTTGGTAGGTTATTGGACATCTAATTTGTGTGCTAAGAGTTGTGATCATTTAAAGTTGACTCTTGCATAATCTAAGACTAGAAACTCAATTTATAGGAAAGATTTGAACTTGACTGAGTACTATAGGTCTCTTATGACCTTAATACACTTCTCAAATATAAGAGTGAGGCTTAAGACATAGGTACATGTGAGGATATAGTTTTGGGGTGTCAAAATATCTTCCCCTTGGGATCATTCATCCTCGAATGAAGGTGAAACTAGGGAACATACACAAGGTTATGACTCATGGACTAGTTTGTCCACGCGAAGCTATCCAGATATTTTATTGCTAATATTTAAAAAATGTATCTCAACTTAATGGTGGAATAAGGAATATTACCTTCATGCTCATCATTGGAAGAAATGAATAGGTGATGATATCTAGTTTTCATATTTGCCTCAGCTTCCCATGTGGCTTCCTCGAAGAACTAGTTCCTCCACAATAGTTTAACAGAAGCAATTTCCTTGGTCCTCTATTTGTGAACATGATGATCTAGTATCTAAACTGGGATCTCTTCATATGAAAAGTTGTCTTTGACTCCTATACTCTCTATAGGCATAACCAGTATGGGGTCTCCGAAACACTTCTTAAGAATCAAAATGTGGAATACTGGATGAATAAGAGACTTGTAATTCCAATTTGTATGCCACATTACCAATCCTCCTAATAATATGGTATGGGCCAATATATCACGTACTGATCTTTCGCTTTTTCCTAAATCTCATAACTCCCTTCATCGGTAATACCTTTAGATAAATCCAATGACCTACCTCAAATTCCTAATCTCTCCTTCTAACATCAATATAAGACTTCTATCGGCTTTGGGCTGAAATGCCCCAAAAGGGCCCGAAAATGTGACTCGAAATCACCTATAATCATAATTTCTACATATCTCAAATTTCATGCATGATATCAAAAATTGACTTCATATTCGTGATCGGGGGAAAAATTGAGTGGGAATGAGTATAACCCAGATTTTAGAGCAACTGTAGAAAAAAATTATTTTCCAAAATTTATGAAAAATAGAGAGGATCCATGCACCTAGCACGACGCAGCCAGGGCACGGATTAGTGCATTTTTTTCCCAGTTTTTCTTATTTCAGCCTAAGGCTTCGTGCGCTGGGCCTAAACCCTCCTATGTGTAAAAGTACCTATACTTAGTCATTTGTCAAATCGATATCACTCAAGAAATTCCCAAAACCCTCTCTATCACTTAGCCAAATATTGGATCCAAATTCAGGGGTCCCAAACTCATTTCTGTATCTTAAGAAATTCATTCAAGCTTCAAGTTCTCATTCATATCTTCATTAAGGATTCCCCAAATTTGAGGTATGTGGGTTTCAACCATTGGGTCCTTTCACTCATAATGCCCAACCTTCCTTTTTAGGTAAATTACATATTTGCAAGTTGTATTACTTATGGGTATTACATATTATGGATTAGGACAATAAACTATGTTGGGGTTTTATGAAATGTTGATTGATTCTGCATGTTAGAGAACTATACCAGTTGGCTAGGTTAGGAATGAGGTTGGATGAAGTTGACAATGGTAGTGTAATGGTTTTGATGGTTCGGAATCTTCTTTGGTTGAAAAGGTCAAATTAAAGAAAGAGCTTGATTCCACCTTGCTAGAGTTGAATGTTTTGGTGGAAGAAGGTAAAGTGGAGGTTTACTCCCAAGGGGGAGATGGTGTCTTTAGGCACTAAGGTAGGTTAGGTATGCTTGAGTTATCGATTGGGTTCACGTGAAAGTCCCAACCATGAAGGGTGTGACCCAGTTTAGCAAGAAAGGAGAATTGACCCTAAGGTTTGTGAGTCCTTATAGAGTGTTGAGGAGAATTGGTAAAATTGCTTTTTAATTGGACTTGCCTATAATAATGGATATGGTTCATCTGGTATTATATGTATCTATATTAAGAAGATGTGTTGGTGGCCCAATTACGATAGGACTCTTTGAGGTTGTGGGTATTGCGGGGGATGCGTTGACTTATGAGAAGGTTCCGGTGGAGATATTGAAGGGATATGTGGAAAGATTGATTAATAAGGATGTAGTGTTTGTCAAGGTCCTTTGGAAGAATCGTCAAGTCGAAAGTGTCACTTGAGGAGCTGGAGCGGACATGAAGAAGCAATATCTGTACCTCTTTCTTGCTATTCAAGCCTAATCTAGCAAACTAAGCCTCTTCTACGATTTCAGGTCCTAAGTTTCAGTCCTCATACCATGTTTCATGCATTCATATTTATGTTGACAAATCTATGGTGATTTTGACATTCATGATTGAGATTTTTGAAAATGATGTTTAACTACATCTGTTGCATTCATGTCGGGGCTAAAATCCTCTTGATTACTTCCCTTATGTACGTTCCTTTGACATTCGGGATCAATGTTCCCAAGGGGGACATATTGAAATGCCCCAAAAGTGCCCGAACAGTGCCTCAGAGAATCCCATAACCGCAATTTTCATATATCACAAAATCCATGCATGATATGAAAAATTCGACTCCACATTCGTGATCAGGGGGAAAAATTGAGGGGGAATGGGTATAACCTCCATATTAAAGCAACCGTTTCTAAACTTTACAAAAACCAGAGAGGAACCGCTCCCTTGTCCCAACGTGGCCAGGGCGCTGATCAGTGCATTTTGTTTCCAATTTTTCTTATTTCGTCCTAAGGCTTTAGGGCCTTGTGCCTAAGCCCTCCTATGCATAAAAACACCTAAACTTAGTCATTTTTCAAATCAATATCACTCAAGACATTCCCAAAACCCTCGCTAACACTTAGCCAAATATTTTATCCAAATTCAAGTGTCCCAAACTCATTTCTAGATCTCAAGAAATTCATTCAAGCTCCAATTTCTCATTCAAATCTTCATCAAGGAATCCCTATATTTGAGGTGTGTGGGGTTCAACCACTGGGTCCTTACACCAATGGTGCCCAACCTTTCTTTTTATTACTTATCGGTACTACTTATTATGGCTTATGACTATAAACTATGTTGGGCTTTTATGAAACGTTGATTGATTATGCATGTTTTAAGGTATGAATATGTGGGCTATTATGAGATTTGATGATGGATTTTAAGGTATTTTACATGAGGGTTTTACTATGTGTTTGTGGGTTGATTTACATTGAGTTTTCTTATATTATTTCATCCTTGAATTGCATGACTCTAAACTAGCATTGCACACTCACCAAGTGTTTGATAAAATATTTTGACAAGGATTCTTATAGTTCAAGTAATCGGGATCACCCTCATAATCAATACATAAGCAAAAAAAGTAGTATTAATATGAAGAAAGAGTTCACAAGCAATGTCCCTGAAGTGGAGAACTCACCAACAAGCTTGTAGAACAATCGAACTAGCCACGTGAAGGAGGAGGATGATCAAGCGGAGCATCGATTCCTACATGATGACATCATTTAGGTATAGAGTATGCATTAGTACATTTGAATATACTAAGTATGTAGGATGCAATGCAACAAATGATAGGTAAAATAGACAAAATGCATAATCATAGGCAATAGATAGCATACTAACAATATTACATGTATGAATGTATGAATGATACTTAAAGTAAAATCATTCATATATAAAACATAATACGGGTTTAAGGAGTGACCATTATAGTGCAAGCCAAGGCCTACCACCCTCTTGGATTGGCACATGAGGTGCAAACCTCTTCATGAGTTTGATGAAGTATAAGCCCTCGCAACAAGGCTGATGGAGTACAAACACCCCCCCTCCAATGGGTTGATGGAGTACAAACCCCCCAACAGGTTGATGGGTACAAACCCCTAACAAGGTTGATAAGTACAAACCCCCAACAAGGTTACCAGGGCCTATCACCCCCCGAAATAGGCGATCGAGGTACTAACCCCTCAACAAGGTTACTGGAGCCTATAACCCCCCGAGTTAGGCTTGGTCATCCCCAACACTAT
>JAOTQR010006679.1:0-18546 GCA_025774065.1 Solanum ossicruentum | reverse complement strand
CATACGTTGATAATCATCATAAACTTATTTTCTTGAATTGAATATTTTCACGAGATACTATAAAACCCTATATGTTAATGCTTAAAAGCTTGTATGCAAAAAGATAGGGATTAAGCCTTATATATACTTTTGTGAATGTGATGAGTATCATAACTAAATTACTTGTTCACATGGTTCAAATGAATGAGCCGTATGATTATATAACCCAACATGATTATTTTGCTAATGAGTTTCAAGAATGAACCTATGGATTGTTGTCGAGAGCCTTGATAATATAATTATATTTGCTTGTTGTGGTTCGGGTCCTGAATTGAACGAATTGAAAGTTGATGATAATGAATTGAGAACCTCAAAGAGGTTGAATGTAATCTTAAAGGAATATTTCCTAATTGCTCGAGCTAATGAATGAATAATAAATTGATGTCCAAGTCTGAAGGAGACTAAATGAGGACAAAGGATAAATGTTAATGTTTATGATCATGTTGAGTCTATGAGAGGAGTACCGAGTATTGAAATGGGTAAGAGTGAGTCCCCTTGCCCTCATAACTACGTGGCCAGCGTAGGTGAGGATTGGACCATAAGAAACAAATGTTTCCTTAGTCCCAAAAGAGGAATTGATTGTACTTGTAATATGCATCCAATAGTGTACGCCCTTTGTCCTAGCAAGGTATTGGGTAGATGGGGCAATGCCATCGGTAGTGTTGTTCTATCACCGACTCATAGGTGATGGGTGTAGGTCTGAGAAACTCCCATATAGGTTTCCTCTTGATAGTAGTCAGATGTTAATATAATGTTATGAGCCTTGACGGATTTTAATTGTGATAGTGTCTATTCCTTATTCTGAGATGAGATGAGTACCTGATGAGCTAATGTTGTTCCATTTTATTCTGTTTGTTTCAGTTACTTTTAATCCGTTTACATACCGTACATTCCACGTACTGATGCCACTCTAGCATTGCATCATTTTATGATGCAGATTTATGGGATAGAGATCATCAGTAGGAATTTCATTGAGAATCTTTGGACGTCTAGCGGATTGATGAGCCTCTCTTACGCAGAGGATTCATATGCTACTTTTATCTTGCTTTACAGTTAGAGTTGTTGTCTCTCCCTAGCACACGGAAGTGTACATGGTCTCACAAGTAATATAGTGGCCCAAATTAAAGAGCCGAGTTGTCGAACCCCAAAGGATTTGAATGTAATTAGAAACTTCTCTTGGTTATCACATTTATGGTATTTTAGGAACAAGAGGTTTGGTTTTCGGGAAAATAAATTATAAAAACAACTTTCTAGTAAACTAATATGCCTTTTACATAAGATATCAATTAAGAAGCAATTCCAGGGTTATAACCGTTACAACACAGTCTAGTTTTAACAAGGTCCATCTACATCTGGTTTCCTGATTATTGATTCATGGGGTTTAATTTACCCAAATAGGGTTATACGCCTCTGTCGGCCTACTATTATTGACTATCTAAGTACACCATTGAGTGGGGATAGATGGACCAATAAAAATGCATTAAAGCTATCTTCCTGTATATGAACCAAGCAAGGTGTAAGGGTAGTTGTCATGGGTCTCTCTTACACGAATCAACCTAGTTTCCTAATATTGAACAATCTCCCTATGCTATTGTCCACTCAAACATCTTTCAAATTCAAAGTGAACAATGAATTTACTCCCTAGTTTCCTAGACTCTGAAGTCTAGACAAAAATAACGTAGGAATAATCGAAAGAAACCATTCATTGATGTCAAAAGTTAAGAAATAATATATGGCTACAATGCCAGAATATGGAGACCTAGCCACTCATGAACAAGGAATACATTATGAATGAAGTGGAACACATCAAAAACCAAAGTCTAAAGATTTAACTAACCAAAATACGATGGAAAAGTGTTCCCCCTCGTCCCTACTACTGTTCTTGCGTAAAAACCAATGTAAAAACCTAAAGTCTAAGATAGAGTAATAATAAAAATTTCATAATTTGACTTTTCTCTTAAATTTCTGACTAGGCAGCTTTGCAAATCTTTTGCACAGGTCCGCGACGCGGACCTTTTGCACTTTTCAGGCTCATGGCTTTTTTTCATTTTTCAGCTTTCAAAATCGTGTTCCCAAGTCTACCACATGGATTTTTTGTCTTTTGGCTGCTTCTACTGACTTTTATCCTCCGAGATCCAGGCTTTGTTCTTTCCTCATGTCCGAGTTTAACTCTGAACTTTCCAATCAAAGCAAAATCCTGCAAAAACACAACCAACAGGTGCACTCAACCCTACGTTAGCAAAATAAGAGAAAACGACACTCGAACACCTAGACTCTATTAATCCATCCTCCGAATTCACTCTATTTATAAGCATTATTCGCTAATTAGGCGTATAAATATGCTAAGATCACTAACCTACACTTAGAGTATTGTCCCTCCTCAAGCAAACTACTACACATGCATGAGATTCCCTATGGTAGTATGTACAACAAATATTATGCAGCCGCACTCTATGAACAATGATGAACAACTTTCGGTGCCCTGGGAAAAAACTACGTATTCCTTGCACTCACGTATACATGCGGACTCATGTAGAATATTGTATAGTTCCTCTAGTTACTGACCTTGAATGATCATGTGCCCTCACCAAGAAGAATTACCCATGCATACCACTACGACTCTAATAAGAAGATTAAGAATTGGTACACAAACAACTCTCACTCTCCGAAAAGATAATTACTCCTAGATTCCATCAACTTGCCCTTAAGGTAAACATAGATCTAGTTGGAATTTTCCTTTGAGGATCATGTAGGTCTTTGTTTGGTTGTAATATAGACTATGGGTAGTTGGGATACATTAATGGATATGACCGACATGGTTCAATTCCCACGCACTCATAGCGCACGCTTCACATCTCTCATGCTCCCTTGATTCACAACCCTTTGTTACTCTTCTTGAATTAATGCTCTAAGTACTCCTATTTATTTACATCTGACCACAAAATAAACCCCCTACAAACACGCGGACACCCTCACAACAATGGCTAAGCAAAAGGAAAGAATTTTTTGTTTTTTTGGTCTTTCTTTACACTATTATTTTTCAACTCTCAGGTGTCCACTCAAGTTCCCTCTTCTCTTATTCACCGTGCTCAAGCGCTAGGAAATTAGGATAAAAACAAATACTTTATCAACAAAAGGGATTGACTTGAATTGTGGTTAGTCAAAGAATAAGCTAAGGCTAACAAGGGCTAACAAGGGTTATTTTCGTCTATCAAAGAAATGCCTAGATCCTCTCCTCTAGTTCTGATTCCTACCAAGTCTACTCTACATACTAGGCAAGTTCTCGAACCTATCACAATCGAGACTCACAATTAGCTCACTCACTTTTGGCACATTTTCATCACAAGGTTAGAACTAGAGTTGTTATTGTGGTATTCACATGAATTCATTTAATTACGCATGCATACAATAGTGATTCACAAGGATCAAGCATCTAGCCTTAACTAAGTTCAAAAGTTCGCGCTCGATGATCGTTCGTACACTACCACACTATACATGAAATTGATTTGACGAATACCCTTAGGACGATCATCATCCATTCATCAAAGGGCCCCCATCACTCAACTATGACTAATACAGCCAATGTTAACAGACACACCACTACCAACAACTTGGTGCATTCACAAAGTATTAACATAAAAACATCCATGCATCTAAGTAGTAGATAACCATTATTTACAGACCCAACAAAACTAAAAGATATTTAACCCTACATTAAGATAGATGTACTGACATAAACATAAAGCAGAAATAAAAGTGTTCTTAATACATGCCAATAAAAGAAACAATATCAACAGAATAAAGGAATTCCCACTCCACACTTAAACTTAGCACTGCCTTCAGTGCTAACCATACATAACCTGCAAGGTGGTAACTGTAGTGCTCAAGCATCATTAGGGCCTGGTAGGATGGGCTCACCCCCTACATACAGCAGAGGCTCATCAACTATGTCATCTTCCTCAACCTCATCATCATCCTCATCCTCATCCTCATCCTCGTGTGCCTCTCCTAGGTCCTTAAGAATGTCGTCATTGACTGGCTCAATGAACTAGGGTCTAATGAGCAACATGACTTCGGCATGGTCATTGAGAGGATATTTCACCTCAACCTTTTGTAACTCCTCTCTCATGGAAGGCCGATCGCCAATCTAGTGTCTCAGTATCTCGAGACTGTACATGCGGCCCACAATCAACTCATCCCGATAAACTCTCTCAGCCATGGTCAAGACTTGGCCCAAGGTCACGTTAGGACCCTTAATATTGGTGAAAACATATGGGGGAGCCTGAATGAACAGGCAGTAATCGGCCTCCTCCTCAGGTACACCTATAGCACGATATAAAGCAATAATGAGGCCCCGAAAAGTATACCTGTGACCCTTATGGGTCTTGGCCTTCCTCATTATGAGGCACACTCTATCTCTCATAAAATTGGTGAAGTTTTGCCCCAAAAAGAACGAGTGCATCATGATCTTCACCATGACTCTAACCTCCTTGGACATGTGAAAAGAACAAAATGAGAGGTGATAGCCCCGCTCAGCATGTTGGACCTATTTAGTCGTGGACCTCCGCCCCAAGATAGTGTGTCTGATGGCTTGATAGGGTGGGTGAAGGCACAACTCATTGAATGCTCTTGCTGGGATGTCTTCAAAGGTGCCCAAGATTCGATTGATAGCAAGGGGTAAGAAGTTCACCTCAAGTCCTCGAATAATCACCATTTGGGACTGCGGCTCTTCGCTTAAGTTGGTGTAGAATTATCTAGCCAAGCTCAGGTTGCATGTCATAGGTGGTCGGAATAAGAACCCCAAACTTAGTTGATTGGATCGGTTCAGAATCTGGGGGTACTCGTCCTGCAGGGGCTCTATGTAAATTGGTACGTCGGGGTAGTACTTTGTCTCATTATGAGACGGATACCACTGCTTTCCTTCTCTGTTGACAGCCTTGGCCCCGTATCGGGTCTCCTGACCCCTCCTAGTGTCCTTGGGCATGTCTGGAACATCTCATGCCTACTTCCTTGTATTGGTAGCCCTTGGTCGGCTTGATTGACCTCTGCGACCTGCACTTGAAGGCATTGTACCTGCAAAACATACATGCACAATCGGTATATAGGCCATCTCTAATATGACCCCACTCTTAAACTCGAGTCCATATAACGAGGGTCTTCAGACTTCCCTAAGTCATACGGGCTATATCACTTCACCATTGAATTCCCCCACATCATATTTGACAGTTACAAGTACACATCCACTTCCATCCTAATTTCGAACAACTCGACCCCCCAATCACAAGGATTCAACCCCACACTTCAACTTTTACATGATTCGACAAATATATCACAGAGCAAACAAGAAGTGTGGTGAAGAACCCCCGAAAATAGTGTATACAAACCCCAACATGAAAGCGATAATTCGTGATAGAAAACACCCCTTATTGCCCCATCACATGAACATATTCCCAAAGACCCCAAATCATCCCCGTATTTTGACAGTTAATAGAACAAATGCACATCACATCAGTCCCACACTCTAATATTTGGCCCAATTCAACATCCAACCAACAATTTGCACACAAGGCATGGGGAAGAAGAAATAACCTCCTAAATTTTTTTGAATTTTAGGCACAATTACGACCTAGGGTTTTCACCCACACACTTCACACTCAAAGTTCATACACAGGCACTAATCATCCACTAATAATCCACACCCACAAGCATCACGCAAAGATTAACCATAAATCAAGAAACCCACTTCATATTTACCCCTAAATCATGAAAAACGTCCACCTTCACATCTTGAAAAGGAGCAAAATCGAAGCAAAGAGATCATACCTATTGTGCAGTGGGGGTTCAACCCAAGTGGTGCACGATGCGAGGAAGTTCATAAATATAGGGACGACGGAAGAAGAAGATGAGAAAAGATGAAGAATGGGAGAAAATAAGGGTTTGGGGTTGGGGAAAACGTAAAAAAAGGGTGAAAAAATGGTTGAGGGTATTTAAAGGGGTGGGGGCCACGTCCACATTTGGGAAATTTAACACATCTTCGTGTTCACTCCACGTCGCGGAGAGAACGCCGACTTATACTTGTAAAAAGTTTTTCCTTGGTGCAGAAACAGTGAGCCTTCACATTTGCTCCGCGACGTGGAGGCAACTTGAACCCATACTTATAAAAAATTTTTTGCCTGGATGCAGAAATTGTAGGCATCTGTGATGGATCCGCGTCGCAGAACCATAGCGTGTGCTCATTGTTTCGAGCTTCAATTCAATTCCAATTTTTAGCTCCGGGCCTCGAAAAATTCTTTGAACACCTGGTATGCTTCAAAACACTAAAACTAAAGTATTAGACTAAGAAAACATAAAAAATACCCAACTGAACGTCGAGAACTGAGGAAAGAAAAATTCACATCAAATTATGCGTGGTCCGCAACGCAGAGGCATCGCAGACCTGTACTTGTGCAAATTTTTCTCACTGTTTTGTATAGGACTTGATTTTATGTTTTTTAAAGTAAAATAAAAACAACTGCTATTACCTCACCACGAGTTGCCTTCCGTACAATGCCTAATTTAATGTAGCGACAAGACACATGATGTGCTCATTCATCTCTGGCCAACTTAATGGCCTCCACGGTTTGATTTGTGTCCACACTACAATAGTCTTTGACCCTTTAACCATTCACCAAAAAGGTTTAGTTCATGGTTAAGTTCTTTAGCTCCACTGCACCATGGGGTGTGGTCGCTACCACCACATATGGTCCACACCATTTGGACTTCAATTTCCCTAGAAACAATTTTAAGCGTAAGTTAAAAAGCAATACCTATTGGCTCAACTTGAAGTTCTACTTGATTATATGCTGATCATGCCACTGTTTCGTTCGATCCTTGTAGATCTTAGCATTCTCATAAGATTAGAGTCGGAATTCATCCAAATCCTCTAACTGCTAAATTCTCTTCCTGTCGGCAAGCTTAGGGTCAAGGTTTATCTTTTTAATCTCCCAATATGCTTGATGCTTGAGCTCTACATGCAAATGATAGGCCTTTCCATACACCAGTATGTAAGCAGAGGTTCCGATTGGTGTCTTGTATGGAATCTTATATGCCTACAATGCTTCATCCAGCTTTTTTGCCCAATCTTTCAGGGTGGCATTCACTGTCTTCTGCAATATCTGCTTCACCTCCCCATTGGATACCTCAACCTGCCTACTGTTTGCAGGTGATGTGCTATGGCCACCTTATGCCTTATTCCATATATTGCAAACAAGTTCGTCACGGTTTGATTAAGAAAGTGGGTACCACCATCACTGATAATGGCTCTTTGAGTACCAAACTGTGTGAAGATATTCTTTCAGAGAACTTGCTCACTACCTTAGCATCATTGGTTAGAAGGACTGCTGCTTCTACCCATTTGGAAACATCGTCCACAACTACCAGAATATAATGACAATCGAATGATAGTGGGAATGGCCCTATAAAATCAATGCCCCAAACATAAAAAATCTCCACTTCCAGAATGTTGTTAAGGGCATCTCATGCCTCCTGGATATAGCACCAGTCTTCTGGCAAGCATCACAGGCCCTGGAGAATTGAATAGCATCTTTGAACAAGGTGGGCTAGAAGAAACCTAATTGTAATACCTTATGCGTTGTCCGGTCACCACCATGATGACCCCATACGGGGAGGCATGACATCTCCTCGGAATCTACTTCATCTCCGCCTCTGGAACACAACTCCTTACCATGCTATCAGCTCCCTGTTTGAATAGGTATGGCTTGTCCTAGATATACTCCTTAGCATCGTGGGCCAACCTCTTCTTCTGCTAGTAAGTTGCATCAAGCAGGAACACACCAGTTACCAAGTAGTTTACAATATCAGCATATAGCTGCTCGTCAGGAAACTATTCTCTGATTTTTAATTGCTCCCCTATGTGAACATCAGTCTCAAAATGGGATAGATGATCAGCAACCTAGTTCTCGCTTCCCTTATGACCCCGGATCTCAATATCAAACCCTTAGAGCAATAGCATCCATCTAATTAGATATGGCTTGGAATCCTTTTTATTGAACAAATACTTTACGGTCGCATTGTCTATCAACACCACCACTTGGGTCCCCTCTAAATACGTTCTGAACTTATCAAACACATACACCAGTGCCAGCATTTCCTTCTCAATAACTATATAGTTGCTTTGAGCTACATCTAAGGTCTTTCTGGCTTAGTATATGGAGTGAAAAACTTTGGCTCTATGCTGCCCCAGTACCACTCCTATTGCTATGTCACTAGTGTCACACATTAGCTTGAACGGGAGACCCCAGTCGGGTGCTACCAAGATCGGAGCCTTCACCAACTTCTTTTTCAGCATCTCGAATGCCTACAAATAAGAGTCATCAAAGTGAAATAATACCTCTTTCTACAGTAGGGCACACAGTGGATTCGTGATCTTTGAGAAGCCTTTGATAAACCTGTGGTAGAAACCCGCATGTCCCAGAAAGCTCCAGACTCCTTTGACCGAAATTGGTGGCGGTAGCTTGTCAATCACCTCTTTCTTTAATTTGTCTACTTCCAACCCCTTTTTGGACACTTTGTGGCCTAGGACTATCCCCTCTTTAACTAGGAAGTGACATTTCTTCTAGTTAAGAACAAAGTTAGTCTCCTCGCATCGTGCTAGTACTCTGTACAAATTCTGCAAGCAGCTTTCAAAGGATTCATCGAAGACACACGAACACCTCTACAAAGTTCTCCACCATGTCATGGAAGATAGGCATCATGCACCTTTGGAATATGGCTGGTGCGTTACACAAACCAAAGGGCATGCATTTGAAGGCATATGGCCCATATGGACATGTAAAGGTTTTCTTTTCCTGGTAGATATTTGGTTGTATCCCGAGTACCCATCCAAGAAGTAATAGTACTCCTGCTCAACCAGTCTGTCCAGCATCTGATCAATGAATGGCATGGTGTAATGGTCTTTCCTGGTGGCCTCATTCAATTTTCTGTAATCCATGCAAATTCACCACCCCGTCACTGTTCTAGTTGGAATCATCTCATTCTTCTCATTAGTGACAACAGTCATCCTGCCCTTCTTGGGAACACATTGAACATGGCTTACTTATTTGCTATTTTATATGGGGAAGATGATCTATACATCTAGCCACTTAATAACCTCTTTCTTTACTACCTCCTTCGTAATTGGATTTAACCTCCTCTGCGGTTAGGCCACTGGCTTTTGATCCTCTTCCATGAATATTTTGTGCATGCATAGGGCTAGGCTGATGCCATGGATGTCAGACATTTGCTGCCCTATTGCTCTCTTTCATTTCTTCAGCACCGCAACAACCGTTTCTACCTGGGCTGCAGTCAAGGAAGCAGACAAGATTACAGGTAATGTATTATTTTCACCAAGAAACTCCTACCTGAGATGGGAGGGTAGCTTTTTCAACTCCAACTGAGGAGCTTCTTCCACTGAGGGATTGGGTGGTGGTTCCAACACCCTGTTCAACAGTTCATTCACCTTTTTCAACAAACTCATATTGTGAGTATTCAACACACTTTCAATTTCTCGAGCCTCAGCATCATCCACTAGCCCTTTATTTAGCAACACCCTAGCTAGTGGATCTTCAATATTGACCTGGCTTACAGTCACTACGGTGTCTATTACTGTGATTACTGCCAGATCATCATATGCAACCAGTAGTTTTATTGCCTTGTAGACATAAAATACTTCTACCTTATCGTGGGCTTTTATAGTGAGCCTCTCTGCTGCAATATCGATCAATGCCCCTCCTTTTGCCACGAATAGGTGCGAAGTATAAATGGGACTTGAGGGTCTAGCTTAAAATCTAGGATGACAAAGTCCTTGGGGAAGATGAGAGACCCCACTTGGACTAAGATGTCCTCCATCACTCCATCCGGCCTTGCTAATGACCGATCTGCCAGTTGTAACACAATAGATATAGGCTTCGGCCTTCCAAGCCCCAACTTTAAGAACAAAGAAGTGGGCATAAGGTTTATGCTGGCCCCAAGATCACACAATCCCCTTACATTCAGACGACTCCCGATAGTTACTTGCATAGTAAAGCTTCCTGGATCTTCTAATTTTGCTGGCAAGTGTGATCTGTTGAGGATCTTGGAGCTGCATGCCTCCGTCAGTGCCACAGTCTTATACTCAGCCTACTTAGTCTTGTTATCCATAATGTCCTTGACATATTTAGCATATTTTGGGATTCCCTGCTAAATATCAATCAACGGTAAGTTAATCTGTACCTATTGTAGTAGCCCGATGAATTTCTGGAAGCAATCATCCTCCTTCTTCTTCTTGAGCTTCTGTGGGAATTGGGGAGGAGGTTTTGGTAATGGGGCGGCCTTATTTGTACTTGGGTTGGGATTTACAATCATATTGGTCTGTGTAGCATACTGATCCTCCCCATTCTTCTTCTTGGGTATCAATTCAGTTAAGGGCCTTCCACTCCTTATGCTGACCGTATTGACCTTCTTCGGGTTAGGATTAGTGTTACCAGGTAGGCCTCCTTGAGGTCTGGAATTTATTAAGCTGGCTAATTGTCCCAACTATTTTTCTAAATTCTGCAGATCTTACTTGTTCCTTCGAATCTCCTATTCTTGTCTTACCTCATTGTCCGTCATGGTGTTTGGATTGGCCTGTCTTGCAGGCTGCTAGGCTGGCTGATTCTGATATGCATTCCCCCTTGTGGTCTTTGCAGCAACGGCCCATAGTTCTGTTGCTTACCACCCAATGAGAAGTTTAGGATGTTCCTCTAATTCGGGTTATAAGTGTTCCCAAATCCTTGATAGCCCTCTCTGTCAGCATTGCCTATAAAGTTCACTGCCTTAGGGTTAGATCCGTAAGATTCAGTCATGTGATCTCCTCCCCCGCATACATCACACCAACCCGATTGATACTACTGCACCATATTAATGGGAGTTTGTTGCCGACCTGCTGCCAATGGCACTTGCTGTTTCAAACCCAAGGCCAAGTTATTGAAGTTCGTAGTCATCATATTCTTCATAGCCACCATTTGAGCTTGCAAGCTCATTATTGCATCAATTTCTAACTCGCCGTCCTGCTTTTGGACTGTCGATCAGCTGGATACTCTGTTCCATTCTAGATTACCTTGGGCAATTCTGTTGAGAAGAGCATACAACCCATCATATGTCTTCTCCAGTGCTTGACCCCTTGCAGCTAAATCAAGAAGAATCTTGGTATTGGGTTCTAACCCTTCAATGAAGATGTGGACCAGTACCTCGTTAGCTTGGAAATGGAGTGGGAAATTTATCACTAAATTTTTGAACCTATCCTACGTCTGATAGATATTCTCCCCAGCCCACTGCTTGAAACTCAGGATCTAGTTTCTATGTTTGGATGTCTTGCCAGATGAGAAGTATATAGTGAGAAACTTGCGAGCCAAATCATCCCAAGATGATATAGAGTTTGGTGGTCAATTTGTAACCACCTCTGGGCTTCCCCTAAGAGTACAAAGGGGAACAATGTCATCCTCACTTTGTCACGATTTACTCTCGTGGGAATGAAAGTATCAGCAATATCAAGAAAATTCTGCAGGTGGACTTGTGGATCTTCATGAGGAAGCCCGTGAACTTCCCAGTAGGTTGTAGCAACTAGACCATGTTTTGTTTGAGCTCCCATCGCCCATCAGGCTTAAGCTTGATGAAACAGCTTGTAACATTTGTAGTTCTCGGGATTGCCATGTCCCTCATTGGCCTTGGTAGTTTTAGGACAGCTACAGGAACTGGTGGTGGTGGATTGTTGTTTGCCATTATCTCGTCAACAGCAATAGTTTCCACTTTGTTCTCCTTTTGATCCTCCAGCTCAACTAATTCAATTGGTGGTGTTTCAAAAAAAACTCCTGCTCTCCTCTTTAATTGACAAAAAAAAGAGTCTTAATCTTCCTGCTTAGAGGTCGATTTCCTGCACATAAACAACCGCTAAGATCAAATGTCACGATCACCAAAAAAACAAGATAACTTTGATAATTAATCAATTCGTTTCAAATCCCTGGCAATGGTGCCAAAAGCTTGTTTCTCCCTACCACATGGAAGTGTACATGGTCTCACAAGTAATATAGCCGCCCTAATTAAAGAGACGGGTTGTCGAACCCAAGGGATTTGAATGTAATTAGTAACTTCTCTTGGTTATCACATTTATGGTGTTTTAGTAACAAGAGGTTTGGTTTTCAGAAAAATAATTTATAAAAAACTACTTTTTAGTAAACTAATATGCCTTTTACACAAGATATCAATTAAGAAGCCATTCCAGTGTCATAATCTTTACGACTCTGTCTAGTTTTAATAAGGTTTATCTACGTATGGTTTCCTGATTATTGATTCACAGGGTTTAATTTACCTAAACAGGGTTGCACGCCTCTGCCGACCTACCGTTATTGATTGCCTAACTACATCTTGATCGAGGATAGATAGACTAATAAAAATGTATTAAACCTATCTTCCCATATATAAATCCAGCAAGGTGTAAGGGTATTTGTCACGGGTATCCGTTACATGAATCAACCTAGTTTCCTACTATTGAATAAGATCTCTATGCTATTGTGTTCTATCCACTCCAACATCTTTCGAATCTATAGTGAATAATGAATTTACTCGCTAGTTGGCCAGACTTTGAAGTATAGACAAAAATAACACAGGAATAACCAAAAGAAACCATTTATTGATGTCAAAAGTTAAGAACTACACATAGTCTATTGCTATAACCCCAGAATATGGAAACTTAGCCACTCATGAATAAGGAATACATCATGAATGAAGTGGAACATATCAAAAACCAAAGTCTAAATATTAAACTAACCAAAATACTGTGGAAAAGTGTTCTCCATCGTCCTTATTGTTGTTCTTGCATAAAAACTAATGTTAAAACCTAAAGTTTAAGATAGAGTAATAGTAAAAATCCTGTAATTTGACTTTTCCACATCAGGTCCTTAGGTCTGCGATGTGGACTCCTTGTATTTTTGACTTTTTGCTTAAATTGTTGACTAGGAAGCTTTGCACATCTTTTGCACAGGTCTGTGACGTGGACCTTGTGCACTTTTCAGCTTCGCACTTTTTCTTTTTCCATTTTTCAGCTTCCACAACCTTGTTTACAAGTCTGTCATATGGATTTTTGTTCTTTTAGTTGCTTCAATATCTTCCGAGATCTAGGTTGTGTTCTTTCCTCAAGTAAGGGTTTAACCCCCAACTTTCGAATCAAAGCAAAATCCTGCAAAAATACAACCAATAGGCGCACTCAGCCCTACGTTAGCAAAATAAGAGAAAATGACATTCAAACACCTAGAATCTATTAATTTGTCCTTCAAATTCACTCTATTAATGGGCATTATTGGCTAATTAGGCATATAAATATGCATAAGATTAGTTGCTTAGCATTTATTTTAATTAAGGTAGCCATGGGTATGTCATTGGCACCACCTATTATGATAGAGACTTCAGATACTAGAGTCGAATGTTGATGTAAGCCTGTGAGCTAATTCCTCTAAGTAGCCCTTTTTATAATATTATTTTGAGACTAGATGATGATACGCCCATTTATTCCTTTATGTCTTCCACTAATCAGTAGAATGAATGTGATGAGGCCAAGTGGTTCGCTTGGGGACTAGCAATAGTCTCTAACTGCTGGTTACATCTAGGGTGCCCTCCAAGGGCGTGATAAACTTGGTATTAGAGCGTGAATTCAAGAGTCCTAGGGAGTCTATGAAGTCATGTCTAGTAGAGTCCTTATTATTGGTGTTAAGAACTCCACATCCATAATTTGGAGGCTATAGGACATTTAGGAATTGTTTCCCTTCTTTAAGATTCTAAATCGTGCGATAAAGTCAAAACTCTAAAAAATTTTGCTTCTAAATCATGCTTTACACATTTGCAGACCATGTCTTTTAAATGCACCTCGGACTTGAAGGATACTATCAGCATTGAGAAGCTTGAGCCTACTACTTAGCTTGTTGTGCAGGATTGATGGGTAGAAGAGGACAAGGAGAGTGAAAGGGAAGAAGCTTGGGGCAAGGAGGGAAATAGGTTCCCCTTTCTACAGAGACCCTGGAGTTAATTCCACCACTAGTGAGTACACCTACGTCCAATAGTAGATATAATCTATGGTTGAGGAGAGACCAGTCTTTCAAGGTTCGTAATCTTCCACGCTGAGGGAGAGTAGCTCTAACACCTATAGGGAATCCACCATGTGGAAGGTGTGGCAAATATCATTTGGGACAGTGTCGATTGGGCACCCTCGACTGCTTCACATATGGCCAAATGGGTCACTTTCGAAAGGATTGTACAATGCGAGTCAACAAAGCTCGCTAGGTCTACATCACTGGTTAGAGGAAATCAGAGAGATGCTACTCCTAGCACGAGCAAGGTTATAGACCAGTTATGTGCCACAGTAGTCATCCAGCTCAGAGAAACACTCGGGGATGTTGTGACGGGTATAAGTTGACTCTTTACTTTCTTTTGATGCTTTCCATAAGAGAAATACTTATGTTTCCAAAAAGTTTAATATTGCTAACTAAGAATGAAATTTGAGATCTTGTGAAACCATAAGTGGAGTTGTTACCCCTGAGCTAGAACGATAATGAGGGAGAGGAGGAGATTGGATAGTGAGAGTGGGGATTGATTGAGGCTTGTAGTTAGAGTTATATACACCTATTAGATAAGTAAAGGTGATGAGTTGATTTCCCTAAGTTTGATGAATGAGTGGGGAGTGCCCTATGATGGTCATAATGAGGTATAAAGAGAGAGCGTTAGTGTTAGGATGTATTAGAGCAGGTTCAAACTAAAAGGAAGTATATGTTGATATGTTGTAGCATTCATACTATTGAGAGTGAATTGTAGATGTTGAATAGGGGAAACGAGTTCTTTTAATGTGATAGATCTAAATTAGGCTTATGATTTTGAGTGAGAGTCTATGAGACCCATTGAGTTATTGGTAGTCAAATATGGAGATATGATTGAATAGGTGTGTGGTATTGCATAGTGAGGAAGGAATGTGTTGATTAAATACTCGCGATGAAATTTTATGTAGGCTTATGTTCCCTAAATTTTTATCTCGTAGACGTAAGTTAGCATTAGAGAGGTGTATGATAGATGCACATATTAGTGCTACAGCTAAGCTTGAACGTTGAGGGGTAGTGTGAAAGAGGAGATAGTATCGTGAGAGTGATAATCTTAGTTAGAGATTTCCTCTAAGAGGCTTGCCATAGTGTTTGAAGACGCTAATTTGTAAGGAAAGTGATGTGATGGGCAAGGTATAAGTTCCCCTTAGGTAAGACTAGTGAAACGAGGATAGCTCAATAGATAAGAAGAGACTTAAGATATGTATCCATGATTGTGTAAAGATGCGTGAAGCTATAAGTTATGACTTCTATACGAATGTAAGTAGTTTATTTGAATTGTCAATGTGGAATAGGCTGAGGTAAGCATTTTGTGTCATCCAGAGCAACTAAGTTGATCAGGGTTTATGGATAAGTGATGAGGAGTTTTCCATTATAGTCTAAGACTTATACAGATGAGTTTTTGAGAGCATAGAAGTTGAGTGTTAGTAGGCAAAGGAAGAGATTAGATTGTAAGAGTTGTGAAATGTGGTTATGTATGCCATTAAGAGTGGCAAACACCGAGAGAGAGTTCCATAGAGACAAGAGAAAGCTAAGAGTGATGATGTTGGAATGATTCTGAGTAGCTAGCCATATGTATGAGACCATAGCATAACAACAAAGTTTAAGACATTCTTGTGGATAGTGATTCCCTGACTATGTCGAGATATGTGATTATAGCCTAGTACAGAGTATTGGTTTGCAAACTCAAAGAAATCACCCTTGATTTAAGGAGGAGATGACTTGAGAAACCGAAGTAGATCTTGAGTTTGATAGAGATGGGCTGATAGAGATGAGACATCAGTTATTTTTATATCGTATGTTCCTTATTCTTTCGTTGAGGTGATACTCTTTTCATGTTTGGTATGTAACTTCCACACCAGTGGCCTAGTCCCATATACCACTTATTGATTGTTACTTAAGTTGTGAGGATGAAAAGAAATGAAGTCATTCATTAATCTTCATCTTACCCTATTAATCTAAGTGTTTCCACTCCTATGTTGAATGAGATGTGACCTGAGTTTCACACTACGTATAGTTCTGTGAACTCAGAATGAGTCTTGATAGACGAGAGAGATTGTAATCTGTGAATGTTCTCTGATAAGATTTCTTAATTGAATTGTGCTAATGATCTTTTGTTCCAAGCTCTTTAAGTAATCTAGCTTTCCATCCTTGATAGAAGTATTGACGATACTAGACGAGTTATTGGTGATATGAGAGAATGAGCGCTCCCAAATTGTCATAATGGAGTTGAGTTTCTATTTTCAAATTAACATTCCTTTCGACCCTCTACGTATTTGAGTATACAAGTCCTTAATAGTATTCGTGCCTAATAATGATGTTCAAGATAAAGCTTAAACTATAGACATTGTGTTCAAAGTCAATTCATTGGAACAAGTATTTGAGTTCTTGATAGTATTCATGCTTACCTTGTGTGGAGAGGTAGTGATTTGAGGTTTTGCCAAAGGGGGAAGTAATGAGTTCCTCCAGGTTCAAATGGAGATGTTGATGGTAGTAGACTGAGAGTAAGGGTAGAATGATGAGGAGTGAGTGTATCCTTGTTATGATATTGGTGTTAAACTTTTGCCATGAAGGTAAAGAGGTAGGAAGGAGAAAGAGAGATAAAACCTTATGATGAACAATAGATAGGTAATAGTATGTTGGTGTGACTTTGAGTGAGGACTCATTGAACGATGGAGGTAGAAGTGTTAAGTAAGCTTGAAAATTCTAAGATATAGTTGAAGTGGTTAGAGTGATAGGCTTGAATTAGGGATTGTTGTTATGAAAGTATTGATGATAGACTAGTGAAGTTGTTGTTATGCAAGTATTGATGATAGACTAGTGAAGACTTCTTAATAAGGGTTTGAAGAAGAGTAGTGAGGTAGTGAAGAGGACTAGTGATATTTCAAGGAAAGCCCCAATGGAAGTCTAGAGTTGAGTATTGAGGATTAGCTATGTAGGAGTATGATCATCTTGTGAATAACACCTTGAGGCTTAGAAGTAGGCGTGAATGGGAGAGGAGGAGGTGGTTAGATGAAAATTTAAGTAAGAGCTATAAGCTTAAGTTGAGGGAGTAGAGTGCCATGAAAGGAAGTACAATTGAGATGAGGTGCTAAGCTTGAGAGTGTACATAGAATCTTATGTATCGATATTCGCATTCTCGATTAGAATTAATGACTCCCTTCTTGAGTTCGATCATCTGATTGACGAGGTGTTTAAATGATTCGAATTGACTGAGTTACAATGTCCCATTCATGCTTGGTAGTGAAAATGTCTAAAAGCATATCTCTAGTCTCGATCTGAACCAATTTGTCTATTCTTAGTTACTTGTGATTGCCCATATTATTTGATTTAGTATTCAAAGGAGTCTTGATTGTTATTCGTGCCTGACAATAAGAATGTTAAAGGTAATGTTCTTACCCTTGACTAACTTCATTGTCCTTTCTTGAGTAGGTTGTCTATTCTTGAGTCTGAATGGGGATTGTTGATGGTGATGAGGAGTCAAAAGTTTGATGGACTGATGGAAGTGTCGAGATGAATTTTGAGTTTATTCGTGCCTTGATATCTACTTTACTCATTATTCGAGGACAAATGATCCCCAGGGGGAGATAATGTAACATACTATGAAATTACTAAAATAACTCTAGAAGGGAATCGTGCACATAACACATCTTTCCAAGATCCAATGGAAAAATCGAGATCGGATTTGCGATCAACGTGAAAAATTAAGTGGAAAAATTGCCTAGACCCAATTTTAGAGCGACTAGGTCAAAAAATAATTTTTCGTAATAAAACACAAACCAATGAAGGTGCACGATGAGGCGGCGACGCGTCCCCATCGTGGACCAACACGTAGTTTGATTAGAAAGCTCGTTTGGAGAAGTTTCAGCAAAAAATATCAAAAAAATACACCATCCATGTTGCGGACCCCGCGTCCCAAAATTGACTTTTTTCGAATTTCATGAGGAACATCCTAGACCTTTCCAAAACCCTGGTAGACATAATATATGACCAAAATAGGTCATTTTAAGCATAAAAGGGGTTTAAAACCCATTCTTAAGCCATTGACCTACGGCTAAGAGAGAAGAGAGAAGAGCGAGGACTCGAAGATTTCAAGTCGGATTAGTGCCAAAGTGATCATTTGCCTTCATTCCAGGTATGTCAGGCTACCTAAAACATAGGATTGTTCTCCCATGTGCTCTATAGATTGTCTTAGACGTGAGTTGAATACTCTTGAGTTTACAAACATGATTTTTGATTATTTTCTTGTGAAATTAAATTTATTTTATATATATATATATATATATATATAGAGAGAGAGAGAGAGAGAGAGAGAGAGAGAGAGAGATAGATAGATAGATAGATAGATAGATAGATAGATAGATAGATAGATAGA
>JAOTQR010006668.1:0-18547 GCA_025774065.1 Solanum ossicruentum | reverse complement strand
AGTTTGTGTTTTAACTTTGAGGACAAAGTATCATCTTTTGGTGGGGTGGTGGAAGTTATAGATTAGGGTGAAGTATGAGTAGCCTCATGTCCATAACTTTCCCTATCTTTGATCCCAAGGTTTTCTTTCCATGTTTCTTTTTCCTTGTGGATATTTAATTTTCTATTGAATCCGTATGTTTAGGAAGTATAAATAATTTTTAAATGCATAGTAATGTTATCTGTTGGCATATATATAGTTCTTGACTGTTCTTTAAGCTTTTGATGAAAAATTGGGTACCCTCAAAATTTTTGAGGTTGTGAATATTGATGCATTCATACTTTTTTTAGTATATGTAAATATTTGTTCTGATACTGTGAAGGTAAGCTGAGACTGCAAGCATGACCTGTGAGTCTATACTTGATTGTGGATACAAATACCATGTGTGTTATGAGTTTATTTTGATGCATTCATGCATCCTGTATGGACTCAGAACTTGTCTTATTACTCTAACATTTGTTTGGGTGATGTGGTGGAGACATAAAGGATCTTAGGCTCTTGTTCTTTGAGTGAAACAACTCTTAGCCTAAATGACCCACCAGATGAGTGAGTGAATCCTGTGTTCCAAACTTTTAAGCTTATTATGTACTCATTCTTTCTTTATACCCTGCTGACTTAACCTTATTTAATGAAATACCTTGATATTGGCCTTAGTCTATTCTCGAACATGTGAACCTTAATTGAGGCCAAAGGCCTAAGCTAAGGGTGGCTGCAACTGGTGGCCCTGGTTTGAGGCATAGATATTATGTACTTCACTTGAGGCTAAAATCCTAAGTTGAGGTGGCCTTTGTTGTGGCAAAGTAATAATAATAAGGTGGTTAGTTGGGAAATTAAGAAAGAAATGAAAAAGCATGAACCGAGTGAAGAAAAAGAAGAAAGGTGCTGTAAATTGAGAAAAAGTAGCAAAAATGAGTTTGAAATCAAGGCACCGTTGAAAAAGACAAAGAAAGCACTTGAGAAAAGTTCAAAACAGGAGAATAAGGGTGGATTGATTTAAAAGGGTTGGATTATGAAAGCAAAAAGTGTTGGTAAACATGGTTCAAGGATAGCTTTTAGTCACTATTTGCCCAAAAATGTCATACCAAAGCACCCTGAACCTATGTTACAAGCCTATAAGTACTAAAGTGATCCAACTCCACTTTATCATCAAACCAGAAGATGAGTATTGAGGCAAGCATATGGTGTTAGTTAGTATTCTTAAATTTCAATTATGAGAGTAAGAACACTTCCTCAGTCCCTGGAATCTAAATGTTCTTGAGTGAATGTGAGGGACTTCTTTCTAGTGAGGGAATTTGCACTATATGAGTAGCATATGACTATCCCAGCAATTGTGAATGGTTGATGTTCCTTAACTTGTCATAGTTGGATTGCCAGGTATCTCATTATGTTCCTGTTTGCTCAATAAGTGTGCAATCCTATTTGGAAAATAGTAGTTGGGTACCTGAGTCAGAGGAGTTGATATATATTCCATTAGTATAGTTGCTATGTATTTCTCTTTGTTTATGTATATCGAGTCATTGCCTGAGGACAAGAAACAATTCTAAGTTGAGGATGTTGATGTGCTGTCAAAATACAATACATTTGGTGCCTTAAACAAGGGATTTTGTGAGTTTTTAAGGTGACTTTTTATTGTTTTGGTGTGTTTTTGTGTAAATCTTGCATAAAGTTAAGGTTCGCACGATTTTGAAGAAAAGTTGTAGATTTTGCTGAAGCATAGGTTATACAAGCCCACCTACAAGTAGGTTGTGTTGTAGCAAGAATCACAGACGCAAAATTAGAAATCTGCCAAGTGAAGGTTACTTCTACGAGGACATCCTATGAGCCATAATACACACTACGACTCGTATAGATGGACTCGTAGCAAGAATCAAAGAGACAAAATGTTGGACCAAAAATATTGAAGACTAAGACTACGAGAGAAACATGCAAGTCGTAGCCCAAGCAACGACTCGTACCTATGGTTCATACCAGTTCAGTGTAAGATGCCAAAAACCTGATACAAGACCCCGACTATGACTTGTAGGATGTGCGAGACTTATCAGCTGTCAGCTGTCTATTCTGTGTAAATTCCAGGGTTATTTTTTAAATACTATATATAGTTTAAGTTAGGTTTTTGAGAGGAGAGTTTGACCAGTAGATAATTACCATTGCATTTTGAATCTTTTCTTAGTTTTTAGAGTAGTTTGTTTTTCTCTATTGGAAAACCCATTTTAGGGATTGGAAATCTTGTCTTATACTCATTATTGATCAATCAAGCTTGCGGGTTTGCAACTTGTAGTGCCTAGGTTTTTCATTATTATTTGTAAAACTCTCAACTATGTCTGTCATGTGCATTTTTGTGCATTTTGCATTAGCCATGAGTAGATAAGCACACACAACTTGGGTTTGTAGGAACCATGGGTAGTCGACTTGAAATAACTTAGGTTCCTTGCATTTCTGTGATTGGGGTTTTACATGTACTATCTATTTCCCTTCATTTTTATTGTTCTTTAGTGGTTGCCAATATCAAACCCCGCCTATTATGATGATCCCGACCAAGGTAGTGATGAATAGGAAAAGGGAGGTGGATAACATAATTCAATTGATGTGTTTTCATATAATCAACCAAACCTGACCAAGGAGAGGTTGACTGGGACTATTGGTAATGGTTAGTTGGCACACCATGGGGGACAACCAAGTGCCATGGTGAAATTCGACCTTCACCTTTACAAGAGGACCGAAAGAACCTAAGTTACCGTCCTGTATGCAAATCACCAATTATAGCAATGTTATCTAGGGTAATCAAGTCGATGAACCATGGGAAAGACAATTCCCTAGTTTTTCGAAAAATTGAGTATTTCCTTGCGTTATAGTTAGTGTTTATTTTATTTTGTTTTTAAATCACAAATCCCCCCCCCCTTATTTAGAGATTTTAGTCATAAATACTAGAAATGATTAGTACTGAAGTCTTGTAATCAAGCCTTGTATTCCCTGTGGATTCGACCCTAACCTCAATTAGGTTAATTACTGACAATGACCGCTTTCTTATTGGAGCATAACATCAGGTCGTCAGTATCCTAATGTAATGATTAAGTTCTTTATCTTTCGAGTTAAGTATATTGAGTTAAGTCGATGCCTGAGATGAGTTAATGTTTGAATTGAGCATCTTTAATTATGTCTTTTCCTTTTCAGCTATTTTTTATACCCATACATTCTACATACAAGCATATATTTGGACCTGAATCTTTTCATGATACCGAGACAAGTAATCGAGATTATCAACGTGCACTTCATTGAAGGTCTTTCTTCCTACAACTGATTGGTTAGTCCGCCCCTACATTCAGAGGATACTACTTATATCTATTTTGCTTTTGAGTTAGTTTTATTTTGATCTGCGGTAGCCATGGACCTGTCATTGGCATAGTCTATACATGTAGAGATAGAGGCCTCATAGACTAGAATATATTGAGTTGATGTTGAGGTCCCTTTTCTTGATTGAGTTTTCTTTAAATCTACTCTTATGTCATAGATGTTGAGTTTGATTTTGTTGTCCTATGGCCTTTTCATTGAGTTAGAATGATGATTGAGTTTCCCATCATAATGTCACTTTATTTTAAGGCTTCGACTGATTTGAAAGGTTGAACGATGGCAATGAGGCTAAGTGGTTCACTTGGGAACTAGCAATAGTCTCTGAGTGCCGACCACATCTAGGATACCCTCTCAGGGCATGATATACTTCGTATCAGAGAACAGAGTTCAAGTGTCTTAGAGAGTCTATGAAGCCGTGTCTAGTAGGGTCTTGTTTGTGGACCACACTTTATAAGCAGGAGGCTATAGGACATTTGGAATGGTTACACTTCTTTGATATTCTGAGTTTGTGTGATAGAGTTCAACTCTATTAAAATGCCTATCAGATTTGGGTGTTGCGTACTGGCAAAGCTTGCCTCCTAAGCATATATCTACCCAATGAGATGCCTCAACTTTTAACACTGAGAATCACCCACCAGAGGTCCCTACTCAGATGGGTACGAGAGGATAGGGTCGACCTACCTGAACTACAAGAGTTTTGCAGACACCTACTGCTCAGCCAATTCCCACTTCAGAATTAGACTTTAGGGGAGCCATTTGTCACTGACCTAGAACTCACACTAGCACTTCCATACGACATTAGTCAGTTTGCTCATGATTCTTTCACGAGCTTCCAAACACTAGTAAGCCTTTCACCTTTGGACCACTAAGGGACTGCTAGATACTGAAAGAGACCTTTTGGAAGGAAGACTTCCTTAATGATTGGAAGAACACTTACACTTGGATTGTTGGTTACTTTGTGATGCCTAACAAATGAAATGGCCCTCGTATATATACTACTTCCTAGGGGTCAAAGTGTAATTAATATTTACACAACAAGGCTCCAAGTATTTACACTTTAGTCCCTCTCTAGATTCTTCCACAAGTCTAGAGAGGACTAAATACTACGAGATAATTCTATATGTCTCTGGAAATTTCCAGATATCTCTATCCGTCTCTTCAATCTTCTGCATAGCTCTAGAGGATTTCGGAGTCCTCCAGAGCACGGCGGACACGTTCCTGCACTATTTTGAGGCAGGATTTAGGCGGGACGTGTCATTCTCCCCCACCTAATGATGCCACGACCTCAGCGCATTACTGCTGTTGGAACTCCCCCTTCTTCACCTTCGGACTGCCGCTAGTCTTCACGCCTTTTCGTTGTGGTCTCATCTAGAGTTCACTCCCTTTTTGTGCTCAAGGCATACTCATACAGTGGACAATCCTTATTCCTGCTTGCTTTCCTTCGTCGACTTCTCCTTTGACAACTTTTCCTCTTAGCGGGTGTGGAACTCGACAATGGCTTTTTACCCTGGATCCCCTCCATAAGCTATAAGGTCGATAACTGAACTTACTCTCCTGACTTGGGAATTTGCACTAAGGACACCATGTAGGAACCTTCCTACTCCAAGACCACGAGTTGTTGGAGGTAGGGGTCGGTCACCACATGGGCCTTCCGGAAAAATTCTTTCCCAAGGATGATGAGGTCAAAGAGATCTACCGAAGCGACATGGAAGTTGGTCTTACCACGCCACTCACCTAACACTATGTTGACTCCTTGAGCAACTCCACATAGGGGAGTCATTGGCGCATTGGCCGTCCTAAGTCACGCATTAGTAGGATCATATTTCAGCCCTAATTTAGTTACCACAGACTTAGTCATGATGTTAGCCTTTATGCCTATGTCGACCATGGCATGAGCAGGCCATTGATAATGATATCCACGTATTGTGCACGACACCCCTTCAGCTTCTCTGGCTACCGCCTAATGGTTCCACATAACTCTATCATGCCTATCTGGGACATGTCTAAATCTTCCCCCAATTCATGCACCTCCTTTTGTGCCTTCTGCTCCTTCCTTTCCAGTAGTATGGCACTAAGGCTCTTCAGCTCGGTGCACTTTTTGTAACTATGCGGCCCCTCGTATATGTAGCACTTAAGCTCTTTCTCGGGCTGTACCTTGCCCTCTCCGCTGCATTGTTGTCCGAACCTCCTATTAACAGGCCTACCGGTGTCATGATACTTGGGATGTAGCTACAAACTCTTGCCTTTGCCACCATCTCTCCCACCTTGGTCATGACTACCATCCGAGTCCTCTCCTCAATCTTTACTTCGCCTGTCATGTCGAGAGTCCGTCAAAGTCTCTGCCTGTGTGATGGCATCGTCAAAGGTGCAAACCTGTCAATGGTCTAGCTCCGTCCTAGCCTAACCCTGCAATCCATCCATGAAGTTGAACAACATGTCCTCTTCCGTGAGGTTGGGGATTTGAAGTGTAAAGGTTGTGAATTCCTTTATATAGGCCTTCATGCTACCCATCTGCCTCAATTCCCTAAGCCTCCGTTTGGCATCATAGACAACATTGTTGGGGTAGAAGGGCTTTTTGAACACCTCCTTGAACTGCTCCCACGTGATGATTGTGCAGAGTCCCCTTCCTATCTCGACATCCTTTCACTTCCACCACAGCATCGCCATCTCGGTCAAGTACATCACAACTGTATTGACCTTCGTGTCATCACTCCTTACCTTGTTACACTTGAAGTAATTCTTCAAGTGACATAAGAGTTCTCCACCTCTTGGCGGTGGTGGTAGCGTTAACGTCTCCTTTAAGTGACATAAGAGTTCTCCACCCCTTCGGCTTCTCTGGCTGCCGCATGATGGTTCCACATCGCCCTATCATGCCTATCTGGGTCGTGTTTGAATCTTCCCCCAATTCATGCACCTCCTTATATGCCTTCTGCTCCTTGTTTCATGCATTATGGCACTAAGGCTCTTCAGCACGACGCACTTCTTGTAACTTTGCAGCCCCCCGCACATGTAGCACTTAAGCTCTTTCTCGGGTTGTACAGTGCCCTCTCCGCTACATTGTCATTCAGACCTCATATTATCAGGCCTACCTATGTCATGATAATTGGGATGTGGCTACCAACTCTTCCCTTTGCCACCATCTCCCCCACCTTGGTCATGACTACCATCCGAGTCCTCTCCTAAGTCTTTACTTCGCCTGTCATGTCGAGAGTCCGTCAGAGCCTCCGCCTATATGATGGAATCATCAAAGGTGGAAACCTATCGACGCTCCAGCTCTGTCCTGTCCTAACCCTGCAATCCGTCCATGAAGTTGAACAACATGTCCTCTTCCATGAGGTTGGGGATTTGAAGTGTGAGGGTTGTGAATTTCTTTATATAGGCCTTCATGCTACCCGTCTGCCTCAACTCCCTAAGCCTCAGTTTGGCATCATAGACGACATTGTTGGGGTAGAAGGGCTTTTTGAACACTGCCTTGAACTGCTCCCACGTGATGATTGTGCAGAGTCCCCATCCTATCTCAACATCCTTTCGCTTCCACCACAGCATCGCCATCTCGGTCAAGTACATCACGGCTGTATTGATCTTCATGTCATCACTCCTTACCTTGTTACACTTGAAGTAATTCTCCATGTGACACAAAAGTTCTCCACCTCTTGCGCATCACAGACGCCTTTGAAGACAGGTGGCTTGGGAGCCTCAATCATAGCCTCCCTTTCTCCAGCAATCCCAATGCACCTTCCACCTGCCATGCCTTCCTTAAGTGCCCTCATCCTTGCAATCATAGCCTCCTGATCTTCATGGTAGCACTTATGGCCTCCATCTTTCTTAGTGCCTCTATGAGCCGGCACTCTAAAGAAGTGATGGTCTCGTTCATCTCGTACTCCGCCCCCTGGCACCCGCCTAACTCCTTCCGGATGTTGTCGTTCTCCTCAAGGGTGAACTCCTCAAAAGTCTGAAACTTTCCATCAAACTAATTCAAGCGATGGCCCAAGAACTCTACAACTCGGCGGGCAGTATCTACCCTTGCGACCCATTCTTCATCGAGCATGATATCAGCGAGATCTTCGCCTTATTTATCATCACTCAACTTTTTGGCCTAAAGTGAGTGGGTTGTTATGTCCTCGCTTGGTGTCGATCCGACCAGCACCTCCTCAACTTTCTTGGAGCCTTTCTTCCCCTTGCGTTTCTTGCCAACATCTATCATAACATTGGCGGTGGTGGTAGCATTGACGTGTCCTTCACTTGCCATGCTTACCTTTGTACGAACCTGCTCTGATATCACTCTGTGACAAACCTAGAACTCGCGCTAGCACTTTCGTGCTACACTAGTCAGTTTGCTCACGATTCTTTCATGATCTTGCAAACACTAGTAAGCCTTTCACCTTTGGACCACTAGATATTGAAAGAGAGCTTTTGGAAGGAAGACTTCCTTAATGCTTGGAAGAATGCTTACACTTGGATTGTTGGTTAATTCTTGATGCCTAACAAATGAAATGACCCTCCTATTTATACTACTTCCTATTGGCCAAAGTGTAATTAATATTTACACAACAAGTCCCTAAGTATCTACACTTTAGTCCCTCTCTAGATTCTTCCACACAAGTCTAGAGAGGTCTAAATACTACAAGACAATTCTATATGTCTCTGGAACCTTCCGGATCTCTCTAGCTTTCTCTTCAATCTTTTGGACAATTCTAGTGGATTCTGGAGAACTCTAGAGCATGACGGACACGTTCCTACACTATTTTGAGGTAGGATTTAGGCGGGACGTGTCACATTACTATGCTCACCCAGCTAGTGGCCTCCCAGAGAGGTAATTGGTGATCGCTGGATCTTAGTTCTAGGTCCAAGAGCCTACTGCTATAACCAGGCTTAGGGATTTCTTGAGGATGAACCTGCCAGTCTTCACAGGGTCGAAGGTTGATGAAGACCTATAGAACTTCATTAATGAGATGTGGAAGGACCTGAAAGCTATGTATGCAACTGAGGTTGAAGGAGTTAAACTTTCCTCCTATCAACTTAAGGATGTTGCGAATGTCTGGTATAACCAATGGGAAGAGTGTCAAGGTGAGGATGCAGAGGATGCTGAGCATGCTGAGTAGAGTGAGTTTAAAAGTGATTTCCTCAATCGCTTCTTTCCTAAGGAGTTAAGGAGGCAAAGATTGAAGAGTTCGTTAATATGAAGCAAGAGAGGTTGACTGTCAAAGAGTATAACCTCAAGTTCATTCAGTTATCCATGTATGCTCTAGAGATGTTCCAGGACATAAGGCCTAGAATAAGAAAGTTCGTATCTAGTTTGGGCAAGCATGTGAAAAAAGAGTGCAAAGCGACATTACTGATTCCAGGCATGGACATCTCTCAGCTTATGTTTTATGGACAACAACTGGAGGAGGATAAGAAGAGCGTGTCATGAACCGGACCTAAGGTCTAACCGTGATCGACTAATGGGGAACCCGAAGGAACCCCAAACAAGCCTTTTCGCATATCATTACACATCCTTGGTTACGGAAGCAATTAGAATCGACAATAAGAGATAATAGATAACAGGGGAAAGTGGGATTAAGGGACCTATTTGATACCATAAACATCAAGAAACGAGAGAGTCAAGTCTCATAGCATAAATACATAACTTGTCCAACAACACCTCTAAACTTAGATAGGAGTGGGGGCCAAGACAAGTAACTGGGCTCACCCTCATAGTCAATACATGCATCAAAGCAAAGAATCTCAATACAAAGCTTAAGGTGACATTGTCATCGAAATGGAGGAGTCACCAACTAGTTTGAATAGATATCTCTAGCCACGTGGAGGAGGATGGTCAAATTTTGTCTGATTGCTACATGGTATACGGAACATAATCGACATGTATAACTATAAGCAAAGGATAGGTATAACATCAATATGACATGCATAATCACTGCTTAAGGTAAAACATTCTTGTAAATCATGATCAAGGAATGTAAACTCAATATGAATACATACTCAAACCCATTTTACGAAACTTCATAAAATGGGCCAAATGACCCCCACTCGTCTTATGGTATAACCTTTTTGGAGAATGTTACCACTACCCCTGTCGTATGACATGGTCTTTTTGATAGGTAGTATATGACATTCCCTACTTTACGATATGATCTTTTGGGTACGCGCCATAATTTATTCTGCCTTACAGCATGGTCTTTTCGATAGAAAGTCCACAACTTATGATATGATCTTTTTGGTAGAAACCATTAGTCTTTCTACCTTATAGAATGACCTTTTTGATAGGGTGTGCATACCTTATGATATGATCATGTCAATAGGAACCATTAGTCATTCTACCTTGAGGCATGGCTTTTTCGGTAGGATGTCCATAACCTACGATATGATTTTTTCAGTAGGAACCATTTGTCACTCTACCTTATGGCATGACCTTTTTGATAGGATGTCCATACCTTGATATAATCTTTTTGGTAGGAATCATAGAACTAGCTCATCAAACCATTACACTTCAAGCATCAAGGGAGGGCCTTCTCCATTTTCTCAAGAACATAACAAACATGGGAACCAAATAATCTACTTGCAGACCATAGGTATTTTTTCATGAAAACAACTCATATAAACATTCCTATCATCGTCATAAAGTCATTCAACTCATATGCCATGCTTTTGACCTCAAAAAACTTAAGAATCCATAACCAGATTCTAGTATAAAATCATGCAATTCAAGAGTGTTATCATGCTAGAAAATTCAATGTAAAACCATCAATAGATAATTGATAACAGCCTCAAGCAATATACATCAAAAACCATCATCAACTATCACCTAAGATCATAGATACATAGCTCGAAACATGCTAAAACAATCACAATTTCATGAAACCCCAACATAGTGTGCAGTGAAATTCATAATAAGTAAAACCCATGCGTAAAACAACTTAGAATCATACAATTTAGGTAAAAACAAAGCTTGGGCACCAAGGGTGAAAGGACCAAATGGTTGAAACCCACATAACTTAGCTTTGTAGAATTTCTTGAAGGAGATTTGAATGGAGACTTGAAGCTTGGGTGAATTCCTTAAGATCCGAAAGAGATTTGGGCCCTTGATTTTGAGATAAATATGAGTCCAAGTGTTTGAGTGAGTATTGGGGAATGTCTTCAATGATATGAAGGTGAAATATGGAAAGTATAAGTATTTTCACATATGGAAGGACTTAGGCCCAAGACCCCAAAGTCTTGGACTAAACTTGAAAAAAAACTAGCACAAAAATGTATACTAGTGCGTACAACATTCTGGAAATTGACACTTCAAAACTTTGGATTTTACCACGATTGCTCTAAAATATGGGTTAGGCACATCCCCCACTCCAATTTTCCCTTGGAACAAGAATACGAAGTCAAATTTCTAATATAACACACGAATTTGGAGATATATTGAAATTACGATTTCGGACACATCCAAGGCACATTTTTGGGCACTTTTGGGGTTGTTTCAACATCTTCCCTTGGGTACATTAGTTTCTTAATGTCAAAGAAAGGTATACAAGAGAAGTAAACAAGATAGCCCATACAAGGATGTAACAATGCACTTAAACATGATTTCAAAAATATCAACATAAATGTGAAATAATCATGAACAGGTTAATTTAAACATGAAGTCATGCAATGACATGAGGGTTGAACTTAGGACTTGAAATCACATGATGGTATCAATTGCTATCTTACGCTTGAATATAGTGAAAGAGGTATAGATATTGTTTCTCCATGCCCACTCCGAATCCCCTAGAGAGACCTTCGACTTGATGATCCTTTCAATGAACTCCATCACATCCCCAATCCTTCAAAACCACCATAGCACTTGGATCACTACGCACCAGCTTGTAATAGGCGCAATAAACGGTATCCGTATCCATAGTTCATTTCCATTCGTAGGAAACCTCACGAATATTCCTCAACACTCTATAAGGACTCACAAACATGAACTCAATTTTCGACCCTAATCACACTTAGTCCATTTGGTACCATAAACCACCATTTCCCCCTTGGTAGAGAACCTCCACTCTACCCTCTTTCACCTAAAACCTCCAACTCTATTAAGGCAATATCAAGGCCTTGCTCAAACTAGACCCATCCAACTAAAAAAAGTTGGAACCATCAAAACCACTAAACAACAATTCTCAACTTCACCCAATTTCATTACTAACCTAGTCAAGCGGTGAACTTCCCCGACCACCCTCTTGTTACTCCAAAGACTCCCACTTCCCATGATTCACAAGCAACCTCACATACATCAAAATTCACAATATCACCCTCAAATGATTCATAAGCTCTTCCTCACTTCCGGACATAAACCAATATATCAACACCAAGGACCACCACAAACATAACAAGGTAGGGGTTAGAGACCCCATTCATGAGACCTATAGATATAGCTGGTGCAGTAGCCAACTAAAAGACAGTACCCTAAATTCTACATATCGAAATGGAGACCTAATAACTCAATGGAAATAACTTAGGGCCCATACCCCTAACTCTTACAAGATGATAAATACACTCCTTAGAGATCAACCTTTGGGGCTTTAATGCATGATATAAACCTATCCTTGACCACCACATGAATTTCAACAAGTCACAAGGCAAGACCTAATGCAATACAAACACGAATCAATACCTGTGAACTTTCTAGCAACAATATACTCAACAAAAAAGTAGATACCAAAGGTTAACATAACAACTCAGGACACACAAGAAGGCCACAGGAACAAAAGAATAATAAAGAAAATAGTGGCACCCAGACCTACCAATGCACACACATCTAAGTCAAAGGAACTTCAACATACTGGTACCAACATTGGGTGCCTCATCTACCCCTTGCCTCCTTTGAAGAGCATAGAACCAATTACGTCTTAGAGCATTCCCTTGGTCAACATCACTATCTTTACCCTTGTTTTGAGAATAATAGGCAATCCAGAACTTTGTGTCCCATTTTACCACACCCAAAGCATGCGCCCATGTTCCTCCAACATGTACCACCATGTTTTCTCCCACATTTTTGGTATCTAGGATGAATCATCCCATCTTCTCCTTGGGGACTTGGGTTTGACACCCCACTCTTAGCAACCCTATTGCTTGGAGCATCATCGAACTCGAGACCTTGGGAGCCACCTTCAAATCGAGCCCTTTTGGCCTCATTACCCCTTCTCCCCCTCCATTTTTTTGGCATAAGTCATCAAGCGGGACAAATCCATGTCACTAATCAAAATAGCAGACCAACATTCTCACTCACCAAATCAGAAACACCCATCATGAACTTGTTAATTCTAAACTTAAGGGCATACTCCTCACACTCCTTGACCCTTGTTTCAAATTCATGAACTCCACCTTGGCCTCCCTAAGCTCAAGAGGGAAGAATCGATTAAGAAAAGCCACTTAAACTCCTCCCATAGAACCATATTATTATTTCCCTTCCCCTTTTTCCATTGAGTAAATCATATTTATGTTATCCCTTGAGTTGGTAAGGCACCAACTCCGCCTTGTCTTCCGATCTAACACCTATGATGAATAATACTTTATAAATCTCATCAATAAACTCTTGTAGGTCCTCATCCATCTTTGACCCAAAGAACTCTGGTGGGTTCATCCTCATGAAGTGTCTCACCCCAGATCCCATGGTAGGAGAATGAGGGGATTGGGTCCCTTGATTAACTTGATGGGCAATAGCTTGAGCTATCAATGTGAGGGCATCCTATATCTCACCATGAGACGGTTGTTCCTCGGGTGCACAGGTTGTTCTTCTTCTTGTGTTAGGCATGATCTAGTATGTCAAAGAACAATTTTTTTTGGGGGGGGGGGAATAACTTACTTCAACTCTATAGCACGACTTAGAGTATGAAGAAAGGAAACATTTCCTAAAACATATCATCGCCTCCTACTCATAGTAGTGGTGTACAAAACAATCATGAATAAGACTCTGATCTAAGTGGTGTATTGGACTCTGAGGATCGAACAACCTAGTGTTTTGATACCATCTTTGTCATGACTCCAAAAAAGGGCCTAACCGTGACCAGCGAATTGGGAACTAGAAGGAACCCTAAACAAGCCTCTTCATATATCATTACATATCCTTGGTTGCGGAAGCAATTAGAATAGACAATAAGAGATAATAGATAAAAAGGCAATGCGGGACTAAGGGACCTTTTTGATACAATAAACATCAAGAAAAGAGAGAGTCAAGTCTCATATCATAAATACATAACTTTTCCAACAATACCTCTAAACTTATATAGGAGCGAGGGCTAAGAAAAGCAACCGGGTTCACCCTCATAATTAATACATGTATCAAAGAAAAAAGTCTCAATAGAAAGCTTCGAATCATGGACATTGTCCTTGAAATGGAGGACTCACCAACTATCTTGAATAGATATCTCTATCCATGTGGAAGAGGATGGTCAGGTGGGACTCTGGTTCTTACATGGTAACATCATGTAGGCACTAGAGTATGTGTTAGTATGTTTGAATGTACTTAGTATGTAGGATGCAATGCTAACAAGGGATAGGCAACATAATCGAAATACATAATTATAAGCAAAGGATAGGTATAACATCAATATGATATGCAAGATCAATTCTTAAGGTAAAACATGCTTGTAAATCATGATCAAGAAATATAAACTCAATATGGAATACATACTCAAACGTTTTTACTAGCCTTCATGAAATGGGCCAAATGACCCACACTCGTTTTACGACATAATCTTTTTAGAGTATGTTACCAACCCCTACCTTACGACATAGTTATTTTGATAGGTAGTATCAGACATCCCCTACTTTATGATATGATCTTTTGGGTAGGAGCCTGCTTCATTCTACTTTACAGCATGGCCTTTTTCGATAGAATGTCTACACCTTACGATATAATCTTTTCAGTGGAAACCATTAGCCTTTCTACCTTACAGCATGGTATTTTCAATAGGTTATCCATACCTTATGATATGATCTTTTCGGTAGGAACCATTAGTCATTCTATTTTACAGCATGACCTTTTCGGTAGGATGTCCATACCTTATGATATGATCTTTTCGGTAGGAACTATTAGTCTTCTACCTTACGACATGGCCTTTTTGGTAGGATGCCCATAACTTATGATATAATCTTTTCATTAGGGATCATAGAACTAGCTCATCAAACCATTACATTTCAAGCATCAAGGGAGGGCCTTCTCCATTTTATCAAGAACATAACAAACATGGGAACCCAATAATCTACTTGCAAAACCATAGGTACTTTTTCATGAAAAAAACTCATATAGACTTTCCTATCATCATCATAAAGTCATTCAACTCATATGTCGTGCTTTAGATCTCCAACAAATCAAGAATCCATAACAGGATATTTTATCAAACTCTTGGCAGATGCGTAGTACTAGTGTAAAACCATGCAATTTAAGAGTGCTATCATGCTAGAAAATTCAATGTAAAATATCAATAGATACTTGATAACACCTTCAAATAATATACATTAAAACTTTTCATCAAATCTCACAACAAATCTTAGATTTGTAGCTCAAAACTTACTAAAACAATCACAATTTCATGAAACCCCAACATAATGTGCAGTGAAATTCATAATAAGTAAGACCCATGAGTAAATCAAATCAGAATCATGCAATTTAGGTAAAAAAAGAAGCTTGGGAACCATGGGCGAAAGAACTCAATGATTGAAACCCACATACCTTAGCTTTGGAGAATTTCTTGAAGGTGGTTTGAATGGAGACTTGAAGCTTTGATGAATTTCTTAAGATACGGAAGAGATTTGGAACCCTTGATTTTGAGACAAATATGAGTCTAAGTGTTTGAGTGAGTATTAGGGAATGTCTTCAATGATATGAAGGCGAAATATAGCTATGTATAGGTATTTTTAGATATGGGAGGACTTAGGCCCAAGACCCAAAAGTCTTGGACCAAACTTGAAAAACAACTGGCACAAAAATATACTCTGGCGCATCGCACCAGCAACACGCACAACATTTTGGAATGACACTTTAAAATTTTGGATTTTTCTATGATTTCTCTAAAATTTGGGTTATACCCATCTCCTACTCAAATTTCCCCCTGAATAAGAATATGAAGTTAGAATTCTGAAATAATGCACAAATTTTCAGATATATGGAAATTACGATTTCGAGCACTTCTGTGGCACATTTTCACGCACTTTTGGAATCATTGTAGAGGGACAGGGAGGAAAACTTGAATAAGAAAGCTAATTCAGTAGGGCACGAGCCTAGCCAACATAAACAGAGTAAGGAAGATAAGTTCTACCTTAAGAAGAGTTCCAATTGTTAAGTACCATTCTCAGCGAGTGCACCAACCCAACATAACAGGTATGATCAGAAATACCAAGTTCATCAAAATTTCAAAGCTCAGGATTCTCAATCCCAAGCTAGTGTAACTCAAGCTTCTAGAGTGAGGCCACTCGGTGTGGCAAACTCCACCTTTGTGAGTGTCATAAAGGCAATGCTTGCTATAGATGTGGATAGGCTGGCCACTTCCAGAATGTGTGTCCTATGAGAAAGTGAGGTGGTTGAGGTAACACAGAACAATCCTCTGAAGTACCCCCAACCAGTAGTAGTCATAGGGGTACCACTTGTTATGAGTTTGTGGAGGAACAAACCATCTATATGCAATAGGGAATCAACAGGATCAAGAAGTTGCACCAAATGTTGTCATCGGTATGCTTCAACTCTTTACCTTTGATTGTTATGCATTACTTGATCTGGGTGACACTCTATCTTTTGTGACCCCATATATGGCTAGTATATGTGAGATTTCTCCTGAGTGTTTGCTTGAGCATTTTTCTTTTTCCACTCTTGTTGGTGAGTCTATTCTAGTTGAGAAAGTTTATAGAGATTGTGTAGTACCCGTCTATCATAGGGATACCCTTGATGATTTGATAGAGCTGGAGATAATTGATTTTAATTTGATCCTTATCATGGATTAGTTTCATGCCTACTATGCCTCCACCGATTATAGGACCAAACAGTTAAATTTTAGTTCTTGAATGAACCAGTCCTAACGTGGAAAGGATATTTTGTTGCACATAAGGGTAAGTTTATTTCCTGCCTTAGGGCCAGAAATCTAATCTCTAAAGGGTGTATCTATATCTATCACCTCAAGTGAGTTAAGGCTAATGATGTTGAACCTCTTACTCTTAAGTCAGTCCTAATTGTGCATGAGTTTCCTAAGGATTTTCCTGGAGTCCCTCCTAAAGGGAGATTGACTTTGGGATTGATGTTTTCTCCGATACTCAACATATCTCTTTTCCACCTCACATGATTGCCCCTGTTAAATTGAAGGATTTGAAAGAGAAGTTGACGGATTTGCTAGAGAAGGGCTTTATTAGGCTAAGTGTTTCTCCTTGGGGCGCTCCTATCCTTTTTGTGCAGAAGAAAGATAGGTCCCTCAATATATGATTGGACTATTGACAGTTGAATTAACTAACAATCAAGAATAAGTATCCCCTCCCAAGGATAGATGAAATTTTAAACCAACTTCAAGGTGCCACAATTTTCTTCAACATAAACCTGAGATCAGGCTATCACCAGTTAAAAGTGAGAGAATTTGATATCTCGAAGATGGCTTTCCGAACTAGATATGGTCATTTTGAGTTTTTAGTAATGTCCTTTGGTTTGAAAAATGAACTTACAATATTCATGTACTTGATTAATAGAGTATTCAGATAGTTTGTTGATATGTTTATGATTGTGTGTATCGATGACATTTTTATGTATTCCAAAGATGAGAAGCAACATGCTAATCACCCTAGAATCACCTTGAATATGCTCAAGGATAACAAATGATACGTAAAATTTAGAAAGTGTGAATTTTGGATCAAGTCTGTGTTTTTCTAGGCCATATATTCTCGGGAGAAGGTATTTGAGTGGACACCCAAAAGATTGAGGCGGTTAAGAACTAGCCCAGACCAAGCTCTTTGCTGACATAAGAAGTTTCTTAGGGTTGGCAGGCTACTACCATAGATCTATTGAAGGATTTTCATCCTTATCCTTACCATTGACTAGACTGACTTAGAAGAAGGTCAAATTTCAATGGTCCTATGAAAGTGAAAAGAATTTCCAAGATTTGAAAACAAGGTTGACTACTTAACCAGAGTTGACCCTGCCTGATAGAACTGAGGATTTCATAATATATTGTGATGCATCTAGAGTTGGATTGGGTTGTGTGTTGATGGAAAGGAGAAAAGTAAATTCTTACAGTTCAAGACAACTTAAGGTTCATACGATGAATTATCTGACTTATGAGCTTGAGTTGGTAGTGGTGGTGTTTTCTCTCAAAATTTGGCTCCACTATTTTTATGGAGCATATGTTGATGTCTTCACTGACCATAAAAGCCTGCAATATGTCTTTACCAAGAAGGAGCATAATTTGAGGCAGAGAAGATGACTTGAATTGCTCAAGGATTATGACATGAGCATCCTCTACCATCCTGGTAAAGCTAACATGGTTGCTTATGCTCTTAGCAGGTTATCCATGGGAAGTACCTCCCATGTCAAGGAGGAGGAAAATGAGCTAGCTAAAGAGGTTCATAAACTAGCATGATCAGGAGTTCAACAAGATGAATCGGGTGAAGGTGGAGTTCTTATGCATAATTGTAATACCCCACATTTTACATGTACTAATGTTATGTAAATGAAACATGATATGGTTTGGTCAAATTAGCGCTAATTCTTAAAAGTGCTTGAATGTCGTGTTAAAGGGCGATATGTGCATCTAACGCTTAAGAGGGTCAAGTATATACATGGTTTCTGTTAAATTGAGGAGATCACAACCCTAAACAAAGTAAAAGAATTAAGGTTCTTGTAGGACTTAATAAGCTAGTAGGTGAGTCACCTACTTTCTTACCTTAAATTTGCTAGCTAAATGAAGCCAAGGCCCGATGTCGAATTTGTCCAAGTTCGATTATAAATAAAGTTCATGTTAAGGGGCTAAATGTAGCCCATGATTTAGAATCATAAATGGACCTTATTTTCATTCCAAGAAGAATGTAAAAAGGGCCCAAGTGTAACACAATCCACTTGACTATTTGTGCCAAAAACTAATTAAGAAGAAAGCTGGAAAATGGGCAGCCAAGGTCCATCAAATTTGAGACCCATTTAGGCCCAATTATG
>JAOTQR010006657.1:0-18548 GCA_025774065.1 Solanum ossicruentum | reverse complement strand
TGTGCAACATGGTGGAAGACACTATGATCAATCCATTGACGAATTTGACCTATAGTTTTTCGATTTGATTTCTTCCACTCTGACTCCTTAGCAGAATCAGGATTTTTACCTTTCAATTCGATAAGATTGAATAAATCTTTATAGTTTAGGAGATCTTCCATCCTAGGTCTCCATATTGTGTAGTTGGTGGCAGTGAGCATAATCATGGCTCCAGAAGATGATGTTGACTCTTCTGTGGCCATGGTCACCTTGCAATAGCTTAATTCACCAAAACGAGGTTGGATCTTGAAAAAATGGAGCTCACCGTTACGTCCAGAACGGTACAAAAGGTGAAATTGACAGTTCTGGGACAAAATTCCACTATTGGGGCAAAACAATCATTTTGAAAAAATTTGGGGACTAAATTGCAATTTCAAAAAACTTTGGGAGACTAAACTGTATTTGCTGAAACTCCAGGGACCAAACTATAATTTTAGAAAAATATGAGGATCAAACTGTAATTTTAGAAAGATCAGAGGTCAAATTATAATTTTAAAAAGATCAGGGGCCAATTTGAAATTTCCTAAAAGTTGAGGGAGCAAACTGAAATTTTAGAAATCTTGAGGGGTCAATTTGTAATTTTTAAAACTTTTGCAAATTTCGGCGGTGAACAGTGTCATCTTCTCCGGTGAAACTCCGGTGAACAGTGTTGCCTTCTCCGGCAAAATTCCGGCAGCGTTGACCAAACTTTGATCTCGATTTTCGGGCTCATTTGAACTCCGATTAGGTCGCCGTTCGGTGCGTTGGATTTCATTCGACAAGACGAATCCAATAGTGCAATCAGAATTGGATTTCGAATAAATTTCAAAAAATCCAAATTCCGACCCATCACCGAAAAACTCGATCAATGCTTCTAACTTGGCTCTGATACTACTTGTTGAAGCCAAAGGATCAATAGAGAGTTGGTAAACACAAATTTGAGAGAAAAATTTCTTCTATAACTTACAAGAATAGATTACAAAATAACTCTCAACCTCATACATTACACTCTTTCTTGGTGTTCTTGGTGATGTTTAATGAAGGAGCTCAACAGCTCCTTTTATAGGGGAAATTCTACCCGCATTGATGTCATTGGTGACATCACAAGGCAGACATTGTTGACACTTGAATATTCAACAATGGTGGTTGGTGGTTGTTCAATAATGGTGGCTGGTGGCTTGTTCAAAAATGGTGGCTAATGGCTGGAATTCTTCATGTAATTATCCTCAACCCTTTAATTCAAATATCCATACTCAAATTCTCCATCTTTGCCCAACTAAACAAACCCCATTATCGGAAAACTAGGATAAATCCATTGGGTTTATTTAATGTTTCTGTTACACTCACTTTCACAAGAGTTGAAGAAATGGGTACAAGGTCTCCCACTTATACAGAAATATTGGATTTAATTTTGGGCTGAGTTAAAAGTTGATAGACTTTGTATGAATGCCTATACTCCACCACTGAAAAAACCTGAGATTCCTTCACCTTATTTGTCAAATATGTTGTTTTCTTTTTAGAAAGCCAAGCCATAGTTCAAAAAGGAGTTGGAGAAGATGCGGAATGATGGCTAGGGCAATGAAAATGCATAAGAAAATGGAAGAGTATAAAAGAAAAAGAGAGTTGAGGTATGACGAGTCCTTGCGCAATAATCTTAGCTGGTGATTCAAACGCTCTTGGTTTGGTATTCCTTTACATATTTTATACAACTGTTGTATTTAGCTATAGGAGGCAGAAAAAGGATTATGATGATAGGTTGAAGATAGAAAAAACAGATGTTGAGGAGAAAAAGAAAATGCGGCAATTAGAGAGGGAAATGGAAGGAATTGATGATGATGAAGAAGAAGGAAGGAAAGGAGACGAAAATCATGGCTATGCAATTCATGAAGTCAGCTGCTCATGTTCGATTTTAACTTATCTGTTATTTCTGGGCGAGGAGCTTGAGGAAATTGTAAATTCTTCAACCATGGGGTGGCGAGGGGTCAAAAATACCATGTTAGATATATGCAAATAGTGAATTTTAGGGGTCTTGATTCCTATTTGAGTTTGTTGTTAATCCATATTTTCTTTAACAACTTTCTATTTACAATCAAAATGAATTATGCCACATCAATTGCTCTAGACTTGTTAGTTATTTGTTCTGGGACTAATGTATATTCCTGCACTAGCCACCATACTGTGAGGTCCGCATGAAATCGTGTGATTAAATAGACATAATTTATAGGCTTCTTCCACTGTGATTTTCCAGCGTTAGCAGGTCCAAGGTTCTTTAACCCAATTCTAGCTAAGGTACCTATGGCTCTTTCTTTTCCAGAAAGGTTTACTATTGTTCTGTCCATTGGCAGTGGACACTTCCTATCTCCATAACCCCATATCACTATAACAGCAACAAATATCACTAGTTTATGAGTAACATTCATAGTGTAAAATGTATTTGCACACCTTCATTTTATGATAACATGATCTTGCTTTAGTAAAGTTTCTTTTAGATATTTCTCTGGTTACTTGCATTTCACTTCTCGGTGTTTATTAAGATAATCACACACAAGAATACAACTCTTTTTGACTTAAATATTACATATATGTTTGATATCTACGTCTGTTACTTTAATTAAAAGAACCTCTCTATCTGTCTGTCGCTCTCCCCTCAAAGTTTTTGATTACTGATTATTGTTGCTAGTCATTACATCATTTTGTATAAAGAGTTGTCAGTGGAGACTTTACTGCTTTCATATATTCTAAAGTTATTTTTCTTCAATTATCGTCTTTTTCCTGTTTCTTTCCTGTGTTATTTCACTTCACAAATAATGACAACTTTCTGTGCCCATAACATATACTATGCACCTGTCTATTGTTTTTAATTAATAATGGTGGTAACCAGGTCCTCTTGCATGCACCTCGACAATTTCACCAGGTATCACTATCTCTCATTAGCGCAGGTACCTGGTAACTCCTGTTTCGCTTCGCCAGTGATTCTCTTAGCTTTCTTCCTCCTTGTTTGGCACATTAGCTTTGTGCTGCTTTATTCTTGTCATATACCATGACTTATCTATTAAGCAAATGTTTTCAGGGGGGATACTGCTTTGTGGTCCGCCTGGATTGGGGAAGAATTTGTTAGCAAAGGCAGTGGCTGTGAGGCAGAGGTGAACTTCTTCTTCATTTCTGTGTCTCAGTTTGTTGAGATATATGTTGGTGTTTGGGCTTCTCGTGTTCGAGCTCTCTACCAAGAGGCGAGGGATAATGTAAGTTAATTTTCTTTCTCAAAAAAACAATGCAAGTTCATTTTCTATCTTCTCTACTATCCACACCGTCATTCAGACTCATTTGTGTTTTCTATTTTCTCCGCTATCCATGCCATCGTTCAGAGTCATTTGTTTATAAACGGTTGGCGTTATAGTTTCCTACTCTTATTCCACCTATGTTATGAGTTATGATTCTACCATTTTCCTCCTATTCTAAATGAACTATTTGCTTTTATCTTTTCATATTGCAAAGCCCAGCTAGTTTGGTGTTGAGTAGTAGTTGATTGCTTGATTCTCTGTTGCTGAGTGGGCTGCTTCATATAATTTTTCTAAATTTGTCCTAGTTTCTCACAATTATAATAATTGTGGTCAAATAATGGCCGACTGTCTAAGGTAAAAGAATCTCCCTGACCATACTAAGTAGAATTATGTTGTGGATTCCTATAGCAACTACCTATAGAAGTAGGCATGACTAATTGACCTTGCTGGGCCGCATTTGTTGGCAAACTTGAACCTCGGAATAAGAGCCATGGAAGTTTTGTACGCTCTTGGGACAAAACCCAGCTTTTCGAACTCCTTCCATCTTCTTCTTAAAGTTTGTCACTTCATTAAAACGTTTATCTGTAGAGGTCATGTGAATAAACAAAACTTCCAATTCAAGATTCAAAGTTTTGACTAACAATCAGATCCTCTCCTCTTTTCTGGTCATCAACTATATACCATATTTGGATAAAGAATGGAACATTGACTCATAAGAGGCTACAATCATACTACCCTGTTCAAGAGTCATAAACTCATCTTTCTTGCAATCTCTTAGAGTTCAGGGCCTATACTTCTCCAAAAGCAATGCATGGAATCCAAGTAACCGGCGGTAGGATTGGCGATCATGTCACAATCCAAGCCTAGGGCCTAGACATGACACGACGCACGGGAATACGAAGGGACCCCAAGCAAGCCTCTTAACATATCATTACACATCCTTGGTCGCGGAAGCAATATAATACAATAAGAGGATGTAAACGGGGATAAACGGGGCTAAGGAACAACTTTGATATCATAAATATCAAAAGTCAAGAGAGAGTCAAAGCTCATAGCATTATACATCAACAACACCTCTAACCATAGAACTTGGGGGGGCCAAGACAAGCAAACGGGCTCACCCTCATAGTCAAAATGTACAATAAAGAAAGAGAGTCGTAATACATAACATAAGAACATAGACATTGTCCCCAGAATGGAGGACTTACCAACTAGCTTGAGAGACAATCGTACTAGCCACGTGGAGGAGGAGGATCAAGCGGGGCTCCTGTCCCTATATGGTGACATCATGTAGGCATAGAGTATGCGTTAGTACGTGTGAATGTGCTAAGTATGTAGGATGCAATGCAACAAGAGATAAGAAACATAATTGAAATGTATAAGCGTAGGAAATGAGTAGTATATAAAATTATGATGCATGGAAGATGCTTGAAGTAAAATTATGCTTACATAGAACATGTACATGTGTAAGGAGAGACCATTATTAGTGAATATCCAAGGCCTATCACCTCCTTGGAGAGGGGAATGAGGTACAAACCCCTCAACATAGTTGATAAGGTACAAACCCCTCAACATGGTTATCAAGGTACAAACCCCTCGACATGGTTGCACAGGCCTATCACCTCTCGAGCGAGGTGATTGAGGTACAAACCCCTCAACATGGTTAACCGGGCCTATAACCTCCCGACTGAGGCTTGGTCAGTTCCCCCACACTATAGAGGTAATATCATGTACATACATTTCTTTCATCATCATATAGTCACTCAACTCATAAGACATGCATTGAGCCTTCAATTCCTTAAGAAATCATAACCGGACATTTTATCAAATATTTTACGGGTGTGTAGTGTTAGTTTAAAACCATGCAATTCAAGAGTGGAATCATGCTAGAAAATGCAGTGTAAAACCATCAATAGATACTTGGTAACACCCTCAAACAATATACGTTGAAACCCTTCATCAAATCTCACAATAGATCTTAGATTCATAGCTCACAACATGCTAACACAATCACGAGTTCATGAAACCCCAATATAGTGTGCAGTGAAATTCATAATAAATAAGACCCATGAGTAAATCAACTTTAGATCATGCAATTTTAGGTAAAATAAAACTTAGGCATCATGGGCAAAAGAAACCCATGAAAGAAACCTACATACCTTGACTTTGGAGAATACCTGAAGAAGATTGGAAATGGAGACTTGAAGCTTGAATGAGAACCTTAAGATCCGGTTGAGTTTTGGGACTTGAAACTTGGAGTGAAATATGAGTCTTAAGTGTTTGAGTGAGTATTGGGGAATGTCTTGTATTATATGAAGGTAAAATATGGCTAGGTATAGGTGTTTTCACACATGGAAATACTTAGGCCCAAGACCCAAAAGTCTTGGACCGAGATAGAAACTAGAAGCTAAAAATACACTATAGCGCGCCCTTTGTGCGTCACGCCAGGGGCACGGATGCACACTAGAAATCGCATATTTGCTATTTTCAAATTTTGCTATGCTTGCTCTTAAATCGGGGTTAGACCCATTTCCCACTCAATTTGACCCCTTGAACAAGAATATGAAATTGGATTTTCGATATCATATGCGATTTTGAGATATATGAAAATTACGATTTCGGGCACTTTCGAGGCACATTTTTCGACATTTTTTGGGGGTCGTTTCAACATCTCCCCTTTGGGAACATTCGTCCCCGAATGTCAAAGAAATGTATAAGAGAGACGTAAATATGACAATTTCAGCCCACATAAGGATGCAACAATGCACTTAAACATCCTTTCAAAAATCTCAACATAAGTATAAGATCATCATGAACTTTGTAAATATAAACATCAATGCATGCAAATGACTTAGGGGATGGACCACGAGACATGAAATTATATAGAAGACTTGGAATTAGTACCTCAAGCTTGAGTAGGATGGAAATAATAAGGATATCATTTTTGCATGTCTACTTCGGCCTCCCATGTAGCAATTTCGACTTGTTGATTCCTCCAAAGGACCTTAACGAAAGCAACATCCTTGTTCCTCAACCTCTTCACTGGTCTATCCAAAATCTAAACTGGAACCTCTTCATAAGTCAAGTTGTCTTCAACAACACTCACAACATCAAGAGGCACAATAACATTAGGGTCTCCCACACATTTCCTCAACATATGGATACATGAAAGACCGGATGAACCAAATCCATCTCACTAGGCAATTCCAACTCATAAGCCACCTTTCCAATCCTCCTCATTACCCTATAAGGACCCATAAATCTTGGACTCTACTTGTCCTTCTTACCAAAACGAAGCACACCCCTCATGGGTGACACCTTCAAATAAACCCAATCGCCAACTTTGAATTCAAGATCTGTTCTTCTCACATTGACATAGGACTTTTGATGACTTTGGGTTGTTTTCAACCTTTCTCTAATAACCTTGCCTTCTCTATAGCATCCATGATCAGATCCGGGCCCAACAAAGCCATTTCTCCAACTTCAAACCACCCAACCGATGATCTACAATGCATAGAGGGTCTCAAAAAGAGCCACACCAATGCTAGAGTGATAACTATTGTTATAAGAAAACTCAATCAATGGGAGATGATCATCCCAACTACCTCTAAACTCCAATACACAAGCCCTAAGCATGTCCTCTAGAGTTTGGATAGTTCTTTCGGCTTGGCCATCCATTTGAGGATGGAAGGTCGTACTAAGTTTAACCTTTGTACCAAGGACCCTTTGAAAGGACCTCTAAAAATGTGAAGTGAATTGAGCACCACGATCTGATATGATAAACAAAGGCACCCCATCCAATCTCACTAACTCATGAATGTACAGCTTAGCATAATCTTCAGCCCCATATGTAGTCTTAACCGGTAGAAAGTGAGCCAATTTTGTCATCCTATCATCTATAACCCAAAATTGAATCAAAACTCCTTCTAGTCTTAGGCAACCCAAGCACAAAATCCATATTCATCTCTTCCCATTTCCAAGTAGGAATCACTATGTCTTGGGTTAGTCCACCCGACCTTTGATGTTCGGCTTTGACTTGTTGGCAACTATGACAACGGAAAACAAATTTGGCAATGTCTTTCTTCATACCTCCCCTCCAAAACACATATCTCAAATCTCTATACATCTTGGTAGAATTAGGGTGAATAAAATATGAGGAACCATGAGCCTCATCAAGAATCATTTCTCTCAAGCCATCAACACAAGGTACATACAACCTACCTTGGTACCTAAGGGCACTATCTCTCGTTTAGGAGAAAACCTCCACCTTGCCCTCTTTCACCAAGGCCTTCAACTCTAACAAGGAGGGATCAAGATTTTCTTTGCTTTCACCTCATCAACTAAGGAAGACTTTGAACCATCAACAACCACAATGCCACCATTATTCACCTCTTCCAACCTAACCCCCAATCTAGCTAACTGATGGACCTCTTTAGCCACCTTTTTGCCACCATCATCAGCATGAGCTAGGCTACCTATAAACACCCTACTCAAAGCATCCGCCATAACATTAGCCTTACCGGGATGATAATACACACTCATATCATAGTCTTTAAGAAGTTCTAACCACCTTCTTTGCCTCAAGTTAAGATCATTTTGAGTGAACATATATTGGAGGCTCTTATGATCGGTAAACACATCAACATGCAACCCATATACATAAAGATGCCAACTTTTCAAAGCAAAAACCACAGCGACCAATTCAAGATCATGAGTAGGATAATTCTTTTCATGCACTTTGAGTTGCCTAGAAGCATAGGCTATGAACTTAACATTTTGCATCAAAACACAACCTAGACCAACCCAGGAAGCATCACAATACACAACAAATTCTTCTAGCCCTTTCGGTGAAGACAAGATAGGAGCGGACACAAACTTGTCTTTATAAGTTTGGAAGCTCCTTTCACACTCATTGGTCCACACAAACTTAGCCTTCTTTTGAGTCAATTTAGTCATGGGAGAAGCAATAGAAAAGAACACTTTCGCAAACCTCCGATAGTAACCCGCTAAGTCTAAGAAGCTCATAATGTCCGATGGGGTCAATGGTCTAGGCCAATTCCTAATCACATCCGCCTTTTTAGGATCCACCTGAATATCATCCCCCAACACCACATGACCTAGAAAGGAAACTTCTTTCAACCAAAATTCACACTTCTCATATTTAGCATACAATTTCTCTTCCCTCAATCTTTGCGATACTACCCTCAAATAAGCCACATGCTCCTCACTATGAGAATAGATCAAAATATCATCAATGAAGACCACAACAAATAAATCAAGGTAGGGTTTAAAGACTATTCATAAGATCCATGAAGATAGCTGGTGCGTTGGTTAACCCAAAATACATCACAACAAACTCATAATGTTCCATACCTAGTCTGGAAGGCCGTCTTGGGAAAATCACACTCCCTCACCTTCACTTGATGATACCCAGACTGAAGATCTATCTTAGAGAAGTGGCTAGCCCCTTGCAATTGGTCAAGAAAAACCCATCAGTTCTTGGAAGAGGATACCTATTCGTGATAGTGACCCTATTAAGTTGCCGGTAGTCAATACACATTCTAAGAGACCCATCCTTCTTCTTCACAAACAACACTGGTGCACCCCAAGGTGATTGGCTAGGCCTAATAAAATCCTTCTCCAATAAGTCCCTCAATTGCTCCTTCAACTCCGCTAGGACTATACGGTAAGGGGGAATAGAAATGGGTTGAGTATCGGGGAGAAGGTCTATACCAAAATCTATTTCCCTTTCGGAGGAACAATGGGAAGGTCATTTGGAAAGACATCAAGAAACTCATTACAATCGGAACCGACTCTATGGGAAGGACTTTGGACTCCATATCCCTAACCCTCACAAGATGATAAAGAAACCCCTTAGAGATCAATTTACGGGCTTTAATGCAAGAGATGAACCTACTTTGACCACCTCATCATGACTTTCCCACTCAAGGACGGTTTCATTTGGAAATTAGAGCTTGACTCTACAGGTTCTACAATCAATAGAGGCATAGTATGCATGCAACTAATCCATCCCCAGAATGACATCAAAATCAACCATATCCAACTCAATAAGATCACAAGGCAATATTTTATGCAAGATGCAAATAGAACAATTTCTATAGACCCTTCTAGCAACAATAGATGCACCAATAGGAGTAGACACCTCATATGACTCACACAACAATTCAGGCTCAACATGAAACTTTTTCGCAATAAAAGGAGTAACAAAAGAAAGAGTGGCATCTGGGTCTGTCAATGCACACACATCAAAATCAAAGATTTTTAACATACCGGTGATGACATCGGACACCTCATCAACCCCTTGCCTCTCATGCGAAGCATAATACCAATTATGCCTTGGGTCACCACCTTGATGACCACCTCTCCCCAAAGGGACCACATTAGCACCTTCTGGACAAACCTCCTTACCTTTGTTGCGATTTCGAGGGCAATCCATCACTTTATGCCCAACTTCCCCACAACCATAACAAGGATGCACGGGCCACTATGACACCTACCACGTTTTGGACACCCACCATTAGGAACCAAACCCCAACACCTTGGGCCCTTGGTAAGTCATTGGCAACCCTCTTCTAAAATGCATGAGAAAACTTTTAGCCTTGATGGAATTGGTCACCCTTTCGGCTTTGGAACTTTTCCTCAAAATGGGCCCTCTTAGCCTCATGACCCTTTCTCTTCCTCAACTTTTCCTCCTCCATTTGTTCGGCATAGGTCATCAAATAGGACAAGTCCATGTCATTAATCAACATAGTGGACCATTATTCCTCACTTATTAAATTAGAAACACCCATCACAAACTTGTTCATTCTAGACCTTGGATCGGCAAACAAGTGGGGAGCATATCTAGAGAGTTGATTGAACTTGAGGGCATACTCCCTCACACTCATAGACCCTTGTCTCAAATTCATAAACTCAACCATATTAGCCTCCCTAAGTTTAAGAGGGAAGAATCGATAAAGAAAAGCCGCCTTGAATTCCTCCCAAAGCACCACATTGTTGATTTCCTTCTCCTCCTTCCATTGATTGCACCTATTTGTGCTACCCCTTTGAGTTGATAGGACGCCAACTCTGCCTTATCTTCCGACCTCACACCCATGATAGCCAATACCTTGTAGAACTCATCAATGAACTCTTGGGGGTCCTCATCTATCTTAGACCCATAAGAATTCCGATGGGTTCATCCTCATGAAGTCTCTCACCCGAGATGCAGGAGTAGGAGCATGAGGGGCTTGGGCCTCTTGATTGGCTTGATTAGCCACAACTTGTGCAAGCAAAGAGAGAGCATCGCGGAGCTCACCATGAGCCAGTTGTTCCTTAGGTGTGCGAGCTCTTCTTCCTCTTGTGTTAGGCATGATCTAGCATAGCAAGGAACAATCATTAGGGGAGAAAACCTTAACTTCTATATCATGACATAGAGTAAGAAGAAGGGAAACATTTCCTAAAACATCTTATAGCCTCTTACTCATAGTTGTGGTGCACAATACAACCATGAATAAGACTCTAATAGACGAGTGTGTTGGATGTCGAGGACCATTAACAACCAAGTGCTCCGATACTAAGTTTGTCACAATCCAAGCCTAAGGCCTAGACGTGACACGGCGCATGGGATCCCGAAATGACCCCAAGCAAGCCTCTTAACATATCATTACACATACTAAGTCACGAAAGCAATAGAATACAATAAGAGTATGTAAATGGGGATAAACGGGGCTAAGGGACAACTTTCATATCATAAACATCAATAGTCAAGAGAAAGTCAAAGCTTATAGCATTATACATAACATGTCCAACAACACCTCTAACCATAGAACTTAGTGGGAGCCAAAACAATCAACCGAGCTCACCCTCATAGTCAAAATGTACAATAAAGAAAGAGAGTCATAATACATAACATAAGAACATAAACATTGTTCTCGGAATGGAGGACTCACCAACTAGCTTGAGAGACAATCGTACTAGCCACGTAGAGGAAGAGGATGATCAAGCAGGGCTTCGGTCCCTACATGGTGACATCATCTAGACATAGAGTATACATTAGTACATTTGAATGTACTAAGTATGTAGGATGCAATGCAATAAGAGATAAATAACATAATCAAAATGCATAGGATAGGCAATGAGTAGTATATAACAGTATGGTATGTCTGAAATATGCTTGAGGTAAATCATACTTGCATAGAATATGTACATGTGTAAGGAGAGACCACTATTAGTGAATATCCAAGGCATACCACCACCTTGGAGAGGCGAATGAGGTACAAACCCCTTAATATGGTTGCACAGGCCTACCACTTCCCGAGCGAGGCAACCGAGGTATAAATCCCTCAACATTCCTGAGTGAGGCTTAGTCATTTCCCCATACTATAGAGATGATATCATATACATATATTTCGGTCATCATCATATAATCAATCAACTCATAAGACATGCATTGGGCTTTCAATTTCTCAAGACATCATAATCAGACATTTTATCAAACACTTGACGGGTGTGTAGTGCTAGTGTAAAATCATGCAATTCAAGAGTAGAATCATGCTAGAAAATTCAGTATAAAACTATCAATAGATACTTGGTAACACCCTCAAAAAATATACGTCGAAACCCTTCATCAAATCTCACAATAAATCTTAGATTCATAGATCACAACATGCTAAAACAATTACAAGTTCATGAAACCCCAACATAGTGTGCAGTGAAATTCATATTAAATGAGACCCATGAGTAAATCAACTTTAGATCATGCAATATTTTGTAAAATAAAGCTTGGGCATCATGAAAAGGAACCCATGAAGGAAACCCACATACCTTGAATTTGGAGAATCCATGAAGAAGATTGCAAATGGAGACTTGAAGCTTGAATGAAAACCTTAAGATCCGGATGAATTTTGAGACTTGAAATTTGGAGTGAAATATGAGTCTTAAGTGTTTGAGTGATCATTGGGGAATATCTTACATGATATGAAGGTAAAATATGACTACGTATGCATGGGAACACTTAGGCCCAAGACCCAAAAGTCTTAGACCGACATAGAAACTGGCAGCCAAAAATACACTATAGCACGCCCTTGGTGGGTCGCGCCAGGGGCGCAGATACACATTGGAAATCACATTTTTGCGATTTCACATTTTGTTATGGTTGCTACTAAATTGGGGTTAGACCGATTCCCATTCAATTTGATCCCCTGAACAAGAATATAAAGTTGAATTTTCGATATCATACACAGATTTTGAGATATATGAAAATTATGATTCTGGGCACTTCTGAGGCACATTTTCGGACACTTTTTGGGGTCGTTTAAAATCTATATTCCACAGAAGCTCTCCCTCACTGGTTAACATTTCCTTGGAGCTGAAAGGTCACAAACTCCACCTGATGCACAATACCCAACTTTCAACTTCGAACTTATGAAGTCCCTCATAACTATTCAATATAAACTCATAAGCAACCTCATTCTCTGAATCATAAAACACTAGAGATTTCAACTTCAAAAACCTGATTAGCATCTTATGCTAAGTGTAGTCATCATTGGGCTAAAAAAGGGATAAAAAAGGCATAAATACCTGGTACTCCATCCATATAAAGGATTGTAGCTATGGCAGGCTGAGCCACTAGACTCTGAGCAATGGGCACCATGGGAATAGATCTAGAGCCTATCAACCCACTCAGAAAAGTCAATACCTATATAGCAATTTCGAGGTTCAAAAGGGGAAGTCCTGTAGTATGTGCCTCCCCTCAACTTCTACATTCTCCTCAACCTCAATTTCTATATTTTCTTTTATCTAATCTTTGGATGTTAGATGGGTCTCACCTAAACGTATATTCTTAGCTTAGGCTTCATCCTCAATGGGTGCTACCCTTCCTCGGCCTCTTCTATTACTTCAGACAAATCCTCTCGTTGTTGGTTCCTCTACTGGCTCATTAGTGAGAATTGTTGGCCTGACACTATTGTATTGCATACTAATCATTTGTGGAAAGAAGAGTGAAAGAGGTTAGAGATTCATTTGCTATTAAAATACAACACATTTGATGCCTAAAACTTGAGATTTTGTGTTCTCAATGCAACATTTATGGCTTTTTATGTATTTTAGTATTTTTTTGCAGTAAAAGTTGAGTGACAAAATTTTGAGAAATGTTGTAGGTTTAGCTAGTTTTTGAAGACATACGAGACCCTCTACGAGTCATAGCTCAGTGTATGAGTCTTAGAGGTTCTCATGGAGATTTTCAGTGTTAGCAAAAATTGAAGTTCAGCCATACGAAGCCCTGTTACGAGTAGTAGATCATTCTACGAGCCGTATTGGAAGGTTTCATAGAAATTTCTAGTGTTTTCAAGTGTTGGACCAAGTGCTGAAGATATGGACTATGAGAGGATAGTACGAGTCATAGATCAGATTATGACTCATGAAGATGTTTCATGGTGTGAAGTCCAAGATCCACGAAGCTGAACAAGAAAGCCCGATTACGACTCGTGACCCTAGTTATGAGTCGTAACTACAAGTTATAGGATGAGCCGACCAGTTTTTCTAATTAATTTAGGAACTTGTTTGTAAATACTATAAATAGTAAATGTTAGGTCATTAAGCACAATTTTTCATATTTTTTTTACAGATTACAACAGACTTAAAGTAGAGAGCACAAAATTAGAGCATCTTTTAGTGTTTTAGTTTTGGAGACTAAATTTTGGAGAAGAGATTCACTTATGGATTCAAGTCATCTTTTGATTCTCAATAAAAATTGGGTTTTCTTGTTCTTCACTCATTTTGGGTAAGTGATTAAACATGTCTTTGCTATTCATTATTTCTTTATTTGCCTAAAATATGAGTAGCTAAACCCATAACTTGGAGTTGTGGAGACCATGAGGACCTAAACAAATAGACCCAGATTATTTACAACTCTTAAAATAAATATTTGCATGTATTAATCAAATCTCTTCATTTTGCATGTTTTCTAGTGGTGGCCAATATTAGAACTTGCCTAGTGTTACCTTCCCGACCCAAGTGGTAATGAATAGGAAAAGAGATTGATTAATAGGATTCAATGACATGTTCTTGTCTAATCAACCTAACTAGACCAAGGGGAGGTTGACTGGGACTATGAGTAATGGTTAGTTTAGCATACTATGGAGATAGGCCAAATCCCATAGTGAAATTCGACCTTCAACTTTGACCAAAGGATTGAAAGAACTTAAATTACCATCCAGCATGTGATATTCAAGTTAAGAAATGTGATATCTAGGGATGTTGAGTTAGTGAATCATGGGGAACACAATACCTAAGTTGCTCTCCATTATTGATTGTCTTCCATTTTTGTTAGTTTAGTTTAATTTCTTATCAATCATTGCAAACCCTCCACCCTTTTGGGAATTGAGTTAGTTAATTCTTGAATTATTTGTTGGTGAATCGATTTGGAAAGTCTCGTATTCCTTATGGGATTTAATCCTAACCTTGATTAGGTTTATTACTTTGACGATCGCTTTAACTTCAAAAAAGAGGTATATCTTGAGCATGACCAAAGAAAAATGTCACCGTTGCTGGGGGAGTACGGTGAGACTTTGATTGGATTCATTAGTAGTATAATTCAAGTGTTAATTTCTTAGTTCTCTTGTATTTTACTTTTGTTTTTTTGTTTATTTAGTTTCTTTACAGGGTATAGTAGGTACTGCATGCTCAATACAAGGAGTCAAGGCATTCCCTTTGCTCCAATTGACTTAGAGATCCAACGGGTTACAAGAAGAATGGCTCAAGCAAATGCCAATATCAAGTTTAATGAAGCTATGAATTGAAATGATGATGTTGATGATAGAAATAACAATCCACCACCATTGGAAAATAGGCCACAACCTAGGGACTTTAATGAGAATGCTTATGGATGGAATCAATATAGATTGAGTCCCATGGCCATGGATGTAACAGGACCTATAGTGTTTCCACCATTACCGATTGACACTAAGTTCATGGTTGTGGTTTGTTTGAGGGTCTACCTTCCGAGGATCCTCATCCATTTGCATAATGTAGCTTTTGTTTGCTTTTCGGGGGACTTGAGGGGAACTCATGTCTTCTGAATCGCCTTCTTGGGGCGAAATGGGGAAGGATCGGCCAAGAAGAGTTCCCCGGGATGGACTTCGTTAGGCTGGCTCCACGGACTTGCCCAGAGTGGAGAGAGAGCAAGAAAGGGCCCCTTAGGGAATTTCAAGTAATGTAAGAAGCTATGCTACCAAACCTGGAATAAGAACCATGGCCTTCTCTGCATCAACTATGTCAGTGCCTTGACTTCCCCTTCTTGCTAACATCGGTTATTCCGAAAGAACCTCTGCTCGTATATTCACAGTATGTTCACAATAGCCTTCCTCAAAGATAAAGAATGAATACTATTTCCTTTCGACTGATCTGATCTTCGAAGGAAGCCAAAAGACCTTGCAGTACCACCTCCGGGTAGGGTGAGATATGAGATATGATGCAAACACAAGAAAGAAAGCCTGCGAGCATAGCGCTTCAACCACCCAACCCCCCGAAAAAAAGAATATATCATTTCAAGCTAGGGCGGGGACAAGCAATGCCTCTGCCGATTATCCCTTTGTGAATCCCCCTTAACTCCCGAGATGAAATAGACTCAAGAGGGATTAACCCTTTGTCCGGCGTGATAGGGGCGCAAAAGCTTTCGATGGATGCTATTGGATTGCGCTTGATCCCTATATCTCTTACTTGTAATGCAGTAGTGTGGCTATTAGAACTCCCACAAATCTCAATCACCAGTTAGGAAAATTTACAAAAGGCCTTTTTGGAAAGGTACTTCCCGAGGTCAAAGAAGCTCAAATTAAAAGATCAAATCAACAATTTTAAGCAATTACCTGGTGATTCAATTAGTACAACATGGGAGAGATTTACAAAGTTTCTGAGAAGCGTCACATACCACAAAATTATTGACGATGCCTTGGTAGAGATCTTCTATCGTGCCCACGATGAAAATAGTCAAGCTTGTGCTGATACTATAATAGGGCGCATGTTTTTGGATAAACTGTTCACAAGGATCACCGAGTGAATTGAGCAAGTGGTCAAAACTAACCGTGCATGGGGGAAAAGAGAAAGAACTTTTACAAAGAATTCTTGTGTCGTGAGTGTGGGTATGGAGAAAGCCAAGATCAATGAGGAGATTATGCAACAACTTGCTCAAATTCGCATCGGTATGGAGGTTATGATGAAACAAAGTCAAGAAAGAGTGCAAGCGGTAGTCCATCAACCTCCTCGAGCACCCATGTATGAAGAGCATTATTATGATGAGGATGCTTGATTTGTGAGTGATCAAAGCAAGGCATTTTAAGGACAATATCCAAGGGTCCAATTCAGACTATTGGTGTCAAGGTTTCGGAAATCAAGGTCGGAACTATTATCGAGAAAGTACTTATAGAGATAACCGAGGTGTTTATTATGAGAGAAATAGGGTTCCAAAAGTCGAGTGGTGTAGAAGTGATGGTCTGAGGAATGGTCCATATGTGCCTCCACATAATCGTGATGCCAGGGCTAGCAATTCGAGGATTGAAGAGATGTTTGACCTACTGATGAAAAAGGCCGAGACTCAAGATGAAACTCTAAGGGGAATGAATTCCGATATTTCAAGCATTAATCAAAAGATAGAGACTCATTCGGTGGCCATTAACCAACTTGAGCAACAATTTGGTCAAGTGTCCACTCAATTGAATCAACTCCAGAAAGATACGTTGCCAAGTAATATGGTTCAAAATCTGAAGAATGAGGGGCATTTTATGATAGTCACGACTAAGGGAGGTAAGAGTACCATTGGTCCTCTGATGTCGGTAGGTATGGATGATGTGTATGAAGAGATAGTTGCAAAAACGATTATGAATGACGGAGAGGATTGTGTCAAAGATGGGGTAAGCGGTGAAGTGGTTGAAGAGCCAAAGAAGTATAAAACTGTTCCAAGGCCTCCTCTTCCTTTCCCTCAAAGGCAAGTTCAAACACTTCCTCTCAATTTAAGTTACTATCCATCAACATTCCCCTAATCGAAGTGTTTGATAAAATTCTCAGTTATGCTAAATACATGAAAGATTTGGTGACTAAAAAGCACATAGTAAGCCGAGAGCTTTCTTAAGAGCTCCAACATTGTAGTGCCATTACCACGAAGTCCTTAGTTTAGAAAAGGGAAGACCCCTGTGCATTCATCATCCCTTGTACCATTGGTGATGTAGAGTTTGCACGGGCTTTGTGCGATTTGGGAGCTAGTGTAAACTTAATGCCTCTTGCAATTTTCAAAAAGCTTGGTTTAAGTTCTCTTACTCCTATGAAAATGAGGTTGTTAATGGCGGATAGAACAATAAAGAAATCAGAGGGAATACTTTATGATGTGCTTGTGAAAGCTAACAAATTCATACTCCTAGTGGATTTTGTGATTCTTGATTGTGAAGTTGATTTTGAGGTCCCTATTATCTTGGGGAGACCATTTCTGGCCACAGGGAGAGCTCTGGTGGATATGGATTCCGGTCAACTTAGATTTAGGGTAAATGATGAAGAAGCAGTTTTTGATATCTGCCAATCTATGAAACATCCTGATGGATTGAAAAGTGAGGTTTAGGCAATTGAGGAATTCTGAGTACTCAAGATGTCTAAGTTGTGTTGTGACAATAAATCAGGCGCTGCTTGGGAGGCAACCCAAGGATTTTTGATGTTTTAGCATTATTTTAAGTTTATTTTCAATTTTGAATTCTGAGTTGATTGTTTGTTTGTGTTTTTATTGTTATTTTTGACATTAGGTTTGTTGCATCTAGGGTGAAAGCGCATTTGATAAGAAGCATACAGGTTCAGGACAAAGATTGCAGGTTTTGCTGAGAATTGCATCTGATGCAGTCTCTACGACCAGGCTTACGAGTCGTATTGCACTTTATGGCTTGTAATCCTATCTCGTAGAGAGTTACAGTGTGCAGGTTAAGTGTGCACTCCATCTACGAGCCAATTTTATGACTCGTCGTCATAACTATGAGTCATGAATGAGGTTTGTGGATGTAACACCCCACATTTTACATATACTAATACTATGTAAATGAAACATGATATGGCTTGGTCAAATTAGCGTCAATTCTTAAAAGTGTTTGAATCTCATGTTGTTGAGACACAAAGTCCAACATCGGTGGTTAATGGGATAGGTGGTCTCCTTATAAGGCTTAGGCAATCCTCCTCCCTTTGAGCTAGCTTTTGGGGTGTGAGTTAGGCCTAAGACCT
>JAOTQR010006649.1:0-18550 GCA_025774065.1 Solanum ossicruentum | reverse complement strand
GTCGTGCCACGACAATAAATCAAGCGCCACTTGGGAGACAACTCAAGATTGTTGATGTAATAGTGTAATTATAGGTTGTGGATGCATAGGTAGTTTTATTTTCTTACGTTTTGATTGTAATTTTGGACATTGGACTGGCTACATATAGGTTAACAACGTATTTTTTTTAAGAGTATGCAGGTACAACACTAAATCAGCCATTGTGGCTGAGAAGAGCATCAAGTTGAGTCTCTACGATTGGGTTTATGGATCGTACACCACTTTACGACTCGTAGCTCATCTCATAGAGACTTCAAGTGAGCAAAAATATTATGCACCCTAGTCCACGAGCCAACTTTACAATTCGTAGCTCAAACTACGGGTCGTGAATGGGGCTAATGGACCTCAAGTAAGTTTTCTGGAAATTTTGCTAACTGTTGAGCTCTCTACGACCAACTCTACGAGCCGTAAGATACTTTATGACTCGTAGACTGGTCTATGAAGCCTAGTCATTAAAATTAGGGTTTGGATATTCTACGAAACCTTGATTTACATCTATAAAATACTCTATGTCCCTTAATAGGGGTTTCATAGAGCGCAGGCCCAGTAACTTTCCGTTGACCCAGTTAATATATAAATAGAGGGATCAAATAATTTGACCACATTTTGACCTAAAATTACTGAACTAGCCAACCTAACTCCCCCTCCTTCGTGTTTTCGATCACCACCAGCCATCGCATACCTATTTTCCGGCAAGACTCCGGCGACCTAGGGTTTTGAGCCTAACCACCTCTTTCTTCTTTTTCACTTTAATCTCAAAACTAAATAAGTTCTTAATTTAAATATGACCTATAATTTGCCTTGTTTGAATGATTGATATGAAAACTATGTGGGGTATGGTGTTTAGACACAAAATCCATGACTGAATTTAATTTGGGATAGTTGAAATTAGGTTGCCCATGTTTGAATGATTGATTAAGTCCGGAATTGGGAACTTTGGTGTCAGTAAATATTTTGGATAGTTGTTGTGCCTATTGAGTCACTCACCATATGTAATTGAATGATTGTGTTTGTGAATTGGTGCATGATAACATAGGTACATGATCTTGATTGAAATCAATTAGAAGTGGTCGGAATCACAGGGTAATTCATGCTTGATCACTTTTCGTGGGGTGTATGTGTGTTGAACATGTTAGCGGTGATGGTTGTGGTATAAAAATCATGTGGATGCATGAGTTTTTACTTCGATGTTGGTAGTTTGTTAGTTGAAAAAGTCATTTGGGGTCCATGCGATGAGCTTAGAAACTCTAGTGACTGAGTTTTCTAGTTCACGAGTGGCTTTTACATCCCATGGGTCATTCTACGATCGTAATTGCCCCTTTTGCAAGATTCAAGAAACTTGATGTTTCTAAGTGTCCATCAGACGAGACCTTCTATGAGTCATAGATCACTTTACAGCTCATAGATAGATCTCTGGATCCCTGCCTGGAAATTTACTCACCAGAAATCTCTACGACCCAGTCTAGGACTTGTAAACCGCTTTACACGTCATACTTGGTCTCATAGACATTTCCAGTAACCAAAATTGTTTGAACCACTAGTTTATGAAAGCTCTTTATGACTCGTAGTATCCACTACGGGGCGTAGATGTCTTTTCGTAAATCCCTTCTCCAACTCAACTAAGATAATTTTTTGCATTCCAATTTTTATTTATTGGGGCTAATTAGGGTTTGTATATGTTTATGTTGTAGGTACTATAACCCTAAACGCTAGACATGACGAGATCTAAGCCCTAAAGAAGAGGCTCAGAGATGAGCCTTTGGATGATGAGCAGGCCACTAAGCAGAGTGGCTCACTAGAGGTGCTGGATTTTAGCCCGAACCCCAAGGTGGCCAAACCACATTAGAGCCGCAGCCAGAGCTGGGCATACTTGTTGCTCGTAGTCCTCAGTCTGAGGGAGGCTTTGGGGACAAATTGGAGGCAGAGTCTTCCATCGCCCCCGATCATCACCATCTACATCGAATTTGCTCACTAGTTCGTGGTGCGTCGAGGGAATATAGGAGATATATAGAGAAGGTGTGGGACCGAAAGAGCAAGGTAACCCATCCCACTCCATCTATGAGGAGCCCCAAGTCATATTTGATAGACTATAGTGTCCCAGGCCTCCAGGACACGATGACTTGGTATAGGCTTCAGTGGCTCTCACATGCGCTTGGATGATAGCCCCAACCATGCTGAGGGAGTTTTATGCCTCTTATGTAGCCACCATCCTGATTTCTCTTCCCAAGGGGAAGAAGCCCCTCGCTCAACCTAAACTGACTGAGATGAGAGGGAGAGGCCGACAGGTGGACTTATTAGAGATCACCATCCATTGAAAATTATTTGGGCCAGAGTTCCTTGCCCTAAGATCCACCACAGAGTTTGACTACAGAATGGGGCAGGCGAGTTACCCACTCGTGATGAAAGATCCTGAGAGACGAGCCACTTGGATGCGATGGGTGGCTGGGTACATTGCTGAGCAGGGTTCGAAACCTGTATGGTTCACCACTCACTTGGAGCCTATCGTCAAGGCTTCGCTCAGTATCCCCACCAAGTTTTGGTGGGTCGTTGTTCGTTAACACATCCAGTTGATAATACTATGATGTCAAAGTGTACAATTTTGGTTGTCTAGCATCTTAGCTAGCTAGATTGACTTGGCTCGCCTCATTGCTGAGTAGATTCATGAGGCTGCACTGAAGAGGTCCACCTCCATTCCATTCCCGCACTTGATATAGTCTTGTCTAGAGTCAAGGTGGAGATACTATATCAGCTGGACCAAATAATTAAGGCCCAGCATACATTGCATCTCAGCCTAATTAAGGCTAAAAAGAACCCGATGGTACTCCGGTGAGCACGGCCTCCACCTATGCTTGAGTTGTTCGCCCCAGCGCCACCACCTGAGGGTTCTGAGACTGCAACCACAACTACTACTGCTATTGAGGAGAGGCCCCCGCAGCTTGAGGCAGTTGAGGAGAGGGGGCCACTATTATTGTTCCTGTACCACAGGCCACGACTTCACAGGCTACTACTACGGGCATGACCTATGTGTCTGCCGCATCTATTTGATGCATAGGTTATCACATGCTAAGTCACCATTGACTCAATTTGTTCATCGGATTAGGCCATGGGTCCGCCAGGCTATTGCAGACTCGGAAGGTCAGAGTTAGGCATTCACTGTCGCCACTATTCAGGACCGTGTCGCTATCCTGGATGCCCGCATTGACGTCTTCAAGGAGAGGGTACAACAGAGAATGGGCGAGGCCCGACTTTTAGATCTGTCAACTTTGCAGACAGAGATCTAGCAGCTCAGAGCTGATATGACAGTAGCACTTGCAGCACCATTTGCACCACCAAAGACTATACCTCTGGTGTTGATGGTTGACTTATGTGTTCCTAAGGAGCCAATTCAGCCTTCCCACGGGCAGAGACCCCTCATAGAGGATAATAAGCCAGATGAAAGATGCGTACGTGTGAGGCTCACAGAGGAGGAGGAGCTCGAGCTCGAGAGTTGGAGCATGTGAGGGTTGTTGACCCCTCCAGACAGAGTACCACTACTAAGTAGACCACCCCACAGGAGGAGGGTGGCAAGACTCAGCCACACAGTGGCACTTAGGCGCCCAGGTATGCTTTTTGACCCCTTATGTGTTATTTTGTTTTGATTTTGTGCATTGGGGACGATGCACATATTTTTCGATGGGGTATGGGTAGTTGTGGGCCTCAGTGAAATCTGAGTAGCTTGGGTCCATAACTACCCCAATTTTTGATCCTAGGGTTTTCTTGCTTATGCTCTTTTTCCCTGTGGATATTTACTTTCTGTTGAACTAGCACGTTTAGGATGTTTAGATAATATTTGTACCATACTTATGACATATAACATGTTTTTGTGTTTTGTTTAAAAAATGATACCCACCAAAAAATTTGATTAGTAGTTAGATAACAACCATGTATGTTTAAGTGTGTGACAATGTCTGTTCTGATAATGAGGGTATATTGAGATAAAAAGCATGACCGGAGAGTCTTTTGTTGATAATGTATGCAGTGTCATGTGAGTGTGAGCATAATTTGCTAAATTCATGTGTTTGTTGTAATTCACAACTTGCCCTATTGCTCTATGTTAGATTGTAGATTATTTGGATTAGGAAAGGATCTTAGGTTACTGTTATTAAGTACTCCACTTAGATTACCAACCAAAATGATGATATAAACTCTTGTTCCTAATGTTTAAGCCTAAGATGTATCTATTCTTTGAAAACACCTGATTAACCTAGCCTTGTTAGTTGTAAAATCCTAATATTGGCCATGTTCCTTCCTTGAACATTGTGCACCTTGACTGAGATAAAAAGCCTAAGTTGAGGGTGGCTACCATAAGTGGCCACCTAAAGTGGCCTTGGATCTGAGGACGGATATTGTACATCTCAACACAGGCTAAAAGCTTAAGTTGAGGACGGCTGGTGTAAGGGTAAAACAAAAATAAGGGGAAGAGTTAGTGATATAGAGAAAAAGAGAAAATCATGTACTGGGTGCAAGAAAAATAAGTGATGCCTTAGTTGTAAGTTGTAAAGCAAAATGAAGTGTAGAAATAAGGAAAAAAGTGGGAAAATGTAAAGAAAGCACCCAGAAAAGCTTAAAACGGGGAAAAGGGAGAATAAGGAGAAAATAACAGAGTTGGTAGAGCAAAAGTGTAGAAAAATGCAATGTCAAGGATGGCCTTTAGTCACTATTTTCCCATAATATCATACCAAAGCCCCCTGAAGTCCTAAAGTGATCCTAGTCCAATTTGTTGAAGGTCTGAATCATGAGTATAAGGGAAAACCTATGGCATTAGACATTATGCATGAATATCTGTTGTGAGAGTGAGTCATTTTGCACAGTCCCAAGGTAAAACATGAAAACATCATTGAGGGTAAAATTTGGGACTTCTTTCTGTGAGGGCACTTGCATCGCATTGTTATCACTACTTTTTCAGTGATTGTGGACTGTTGATAATCCCTTGCTTGTCATGCTTATGTTGTCACATGTACCAATTTACATTGGTTTACTAAATAACTATCCGATCCTATTTTGAAAAGTTGGTGGGGTATCTGATTTTGAGATGTATGATATATGTCATTGAGCTGAGGTCTGTGTGTTACTGTATTGTGTATATAGATTGAGTTCGTCACTTGAGGGAAAGCAATAATTTTAAGTTGGGGGTGTTGATGTGCTACCAAAATACAACACTTTTGATGCTTAAAACTTGAAATTTCTTAATGCGATGTTAATGGGTTTTATATGTTTTTACGATTCGTGCCTTGATTATCAGAGAATTGGACTTGCAGGAATGTTATTAGATGAAACACCTTCACGGGTTGTAAATCACTTTACAAGTCGTAAAGGGATGTCATAGATTTGAAGTCCAAAGTTCCAGCAGTTGACTACGAGACCATGATTATATAGAAGTCAATATGAGTCATAAAGTACCTTTCATATAGCATGCCGACCAGTTCTCCTATTTTGTTTAGGACTTGAATTTTAATTATTGTAAATAGGTTTTTAGGTCGTTTTTCATAAGTTTTCACCTAGTCTCACAGAACTCAATATTTTGAGAGAGAAAATTGTAAGATCGTATTGGAGAGTGTTTGAGAACACTTGTGCTTTAATTCAATTTTAGAATCACCTTTGCCATCCTTTCAAGTAGGAATTTGGACAATATCTTATTAGAAAAGTTACTCAAACTTATAGGTCTTGGATCCACAAGCTCCATAATATTCTTTTTTGGGGATCAGCAATAGGTTTGTATGAGTAATAAATCTTGGAAGTTATTGCCCACAAAAAAAATGCCTTTACAATCTTGACCACATCTTCACCCACTATATCCTAACACTTCTGAAAATATAATCCAGAATAACCATAAGGCCCCACTGTACTATCTCCATTAAGTTTAAATACCATAGTTTTAACCTCCTCTGAGTTGGATAGTCTGTTCATATTCTTATTTTCCTCATAAGTGATCAGGTGTGGGATCACATCCACAATGCTATAATTGGTTTCACAAGTCTCTTTGCTGAACTATTTTTGAAAAATAATACTGCTTCTACACCAATGTTCTCACCAGTAGATATCACATCGCCCTGAGCAGTTTGAATCTTTGTAATATTCATTCTTTTTCTTCTCGCATTCACATATGCATGAAAGAACTTCGTGTTTCTTTCCCCATCTCTAAACTAGTTCATCTCTACTTTCTGCTTTCAGAATTCCTCCTCATAGTGATATAAATTTTTGAGCTCAGCATTTACCTTGTTAAGCTTCCCTATTCTCAACTGATGGATTTATCTCAATTTGTATTTCTTTAACCTTGATTTCATCTTCCAAGGTGGCCACTTATAAGAATATGTTTCCAAACATCTCTTTACTCCACTATGTTAATACCCTTTTCAATCTTTTCATTTTCACATGCAATTCTGCTGATGGATCCCCTAGAAAATACACTCCTCTTTAACTCTCCCATTCCACCAATTGAAAACACTTCCTCAATCAATGCACAATCGGTTATGCAGTTTGCAAAGTCAATTGCCTCAGCTATAGTAAAAGGTAATCTATCCTGTTTTTCCTCCTCCTCCAAGATGACATCAAAATCCCCTCCCACAACCCATAGCAGGTTATTAGAACCAGTTATCGCTTGTAATTCATCATATAATTCCAATCTCATTACTGTTAAAATCTAGCATACAAAACTGTAATTTTAGATTCTCTCCGACAGAAAAAAAAAGAAGGTAAAAGTACCATCTGTGAAACGAACCAAAAAGTGGCTAATGTGCTATCAAAATATAGCATATTTGATACATAAAACAAGGAACTTTGTGAGCTTTTAATGTAATTTTTTTGGTTTGTATGTGTTTTTGTGTTGTTATTGCAAAAAAGGTAGGTCGATATGATTTTGGAGAAAAACTTATGGATTTTGCTGAAGTGTAGAACATACGAGCTCACCTATGAGTCATGGCCCAAGCAATGAGTCGTATGGTGATCTCGTAGTAGCAAGAAACAGGGAGCAAAATCAAAAATCTTCTAAGCGGAGGTCCGCCTTATAAGGCCACCCTATGAGTCACAGGTCTCAATACGACCCGTATAGGTGGAGCCATAGCTAGAAATAGAGAGTTAAAATTTTGGACAAAAAACTAAAGGCCTAGGCTACAAGAAGAGCACACGAGTCATAGCTCAAGCAACGATTCATATCAGTGGGTCGTAACAGTCAAGTCCAAAATGCTAAGTGCCTGATACGAGACCCCGATTACGACTTGTAGGTCACCCTACGAGTCTTACCTGTGAGGAATACCAACTGCCAACTATCTTTTCTGTGTAATTTTTAGGGTTAAAATTATAACTACTATATATACTTTATGATAGTGTTTATTTGAAGGGGATCCCAGACTTGAATATTAAATTGCCTTTGAATATTCTCTCAAGAATATTTGAGGGTTTTAGGATAGATTCTAATTTTCTCTTGGAAAACCCACATTTGGGGAGTGCAAATCATACATTGTAATCATTCTCAATCTATCAAGCTTGTAGTTTGCAACTTGTGGTGCATCACTCTTTATTAATTTGGGTAAAATTCTCAACTATGTGTTGTATTTGGATATTTATTGGTTTTGCCTTAGCCATGAGTAGCTAAGCACCCACAACTTGGGGTTATGGGAACCATGGGTAGTTTATTTGAGATGACCTAGACTTATTGCATTTCTATGATTGGGGTTTTGCATGTATTGTCTATTTCCCTTCATTATGATTGTTGTTTTGTGGTGGCCAACACTAAACCTTGCCTACTATCACGATCCCGACCAAGGTAGTGACGAATAGGAAAAGAGGAGTAGATGACAAGATTCAATTGATATGTTCTTTTCTAACCAACCAAACCTAACCAAAGGGAGGTTGACTGGGACAATAGGTAACGATTAGTTGGCATACCATGGTTGCCGACCAAGCGACATGGTGAAATTCGACCTTCACCTTCATAAGAAGGCTGGAAGAACCTAAGTTACTGTCCAACATGTGAAGTTCCAATTGTAGTTAAGTTGTCTAGGGTAATCAAGTCAACGAGCCATGGGGAACACAATTCCCAAGTTGTCCCTAAATTTGAGTATTTCCTAGCATAATAGCATAATATTTATTTTATTTTTATTTCAAAATCATAAACCCCCCTATTTGGATATTTTAGTTATAAGTACTCGAAATGATTGATAGTGAATTGACACAGGCCAAGAGTTAGGCTGGCAGCACTGCGCCCGTGCGGCATCTCGAGGCATCCGTTCCATCACAAGACTAGCCAGACCAAATAGCGTACCAACTGGTTTCACCCTGCCATAGCTCCCGACCTGTTATACCCCTAGTATGCTCCGGCTCCCTTCATAGTTATGTCCTTGACAAGTGACAAGCTCCCCAAACTAAATTGGGTCGGCATGCCTAACTCGGCCAAACCAATGCAACTATGGTAGAACAACACCTTCTTTCTATTGTCGCACCTACCCATACAGTTTGACACAGCCGAGACGTATGCTCTTGAATGGTCCAACACGGTCACGGATTTCAATCCGTGACACTCTCCCCCACCTATTGTTGTGACGATCTCGGTGCAATGTTGTTGTTGCAACTCCCCTCGTCTCCACCCTCGGACTGCCGCACCTCCTTGTGCCATCCCCTCGTGGTCTCATCCGGAGTCTGCACCCTCTTCATGCTCGAAACATCCTGCTAACTCTGGACACGCCCTCGTGCTCGGGGAAGAAAGACTTCGCCCAAGGATCGACATGCTTCCGACCATGAATAGCATGCCCTTCTCTGATACCATATGACACGGACTGAGAGTCAGGCACACAGCACTGCGCCTGTGCGACGTCTCGAGGCATCCATTCCATCTCGAGACCAGCTTGACCAAATAGCTTACCGACTGGTTTCACCCTACCATGGGTTCATCAGGGAAGCGACAATAGCTCCCGACCAGTTGAGCCCCTAGTATGCTCTGGCTCCCTTCATAAGTCCTTGACAAGCGACAAGCTCCCCAAACTAAATCGGGTCGGCATGCCTAACTCGGCCAAGCCAATGCAACTAGAGCAGAACAACGCCTTATTGTTGTTGTCGCCCCTACCCGTGCAGGTTGTCACAGCCGGCACGTACGCTCTTGCGTGGTCCAACACGATCACGGATTTTGGTCCGTGATAGAATTCTTGTAGTCAAGCCCTATATTCCTATAGACTCGACCCTAACCTTCCATTTGGTTAATTGCTGATAGTGATTGCTTTCTTATTGGAGCGTGAACATCATCAAAAATTATGGCGCCATTGCTGGGGACCACGGCTAGGTTTTTACTTGATTTCACTTTTAGTTAGTTCAAGTGTTAATTTGTAGACTCTCTTGTATTTTACTTTTATTCTTTTATTTTTTAAGTTGATTTTAAGTGCAGGTTTGTTGGCACCATGACCGAACAAAAGCTCTATGACACAAGTGATTTGTTGGAAACCTTGCAAAGACGTGTCTTATTCTATGGGCAAGAGTTCAAAGACCCTCAAATGTACCTGCAACATTTTACTCAAACACTGAGGGGGGTTCTTGGGACAAGACATCCTGCTTGGGATACCATAGCTCTTCAAGCTTTCTCCACGACTCGTCGAAGTGAAGATGCTGAATGGTGGTCAATTCTCCCACCTGATGTTTGTTCTAACTAGGGGAGGTGCAGAAAGTCTTCTTCATGAACTTCTATAAGGGACCCAACAAGCAAGAGCTACAGGATAACATCTGTAATTTTAAAAGGGTACCAGGGGAATCTTTGGTAGCTTGGAAAAGGCATAAGAAGCACCTTGCAACAAATCAGAAACATTATCTGACTGATGATGAATTGGTGGCTAGCTTCTACTGAGCACTAACCTCTGAATAGCAAGGACATGCTGATGCCTTATTCGGAGGGGAATGTTGGGCATTTCTGAGGCAATTATCCAGTGAAATTGCCGAATACATGGATAAGTTATCCGCTATCACCCAAGTTTATCAATCACTGCAAAAGCAGCTAGTGCCATCCATTGGTACATCAGAGGGAACTCCAAGTGCTACCAGAAAAGAAAGTACACCTAATTGGCTCAGGTTGCCACACCAGCAATGCATCAGTGATAAACTCTCAAAGATAGAGCGTATGCTTGATCAAGTGCTTATCAAAACCAATGAACAAGAAGAGGTCGTACAGGAGTTAAAGTTTGATGTCATCAAGGTGAACTACAAGGTGGACCAACAAGGAATGGCAATACCTGACAGGTTGAGCAAATAGCAACACAATTAGAGCCTATGCAAAGAGATCAGAGAAGGGGTCAGAGGAGTAAAGATGAGACTCCATCAACCCATGAGGAATTCTTAGTACTCATGATGACAAAGTCGAGCCACGATGTTAAACAAGGCGCTTCTTGGGAGGTAACCGAAGTATCTTTGATGTTTCGGTTTTGTTTTAAGTATAATTTGGATGTGTAAGTTTTTAGGTAGTAGTTTGATGGTTGTTTTTACTGCTTACAAACATTGGATCAGTTGTATTGTTCTAGAAAGTGGTATATTTTGAAGTATGGTTAGTAGGTATAGGTTAAGAGCTGAAAAGTTAAAGAAAATGACACTTGGAGCAGCCTCTACGAGTAGGCTTATGAGTCATAGTCAACACTACGACTCATAGTCATGCCTCGTAGAGGAAAACAGTGAGTATCAAAAGTTGGCACACAAACTACGAGCCAACCTTATGATCCATAGGATCCTCTATCAGTCATAAGTGGGGTTCATAGTACCCAGGTATGCATTCTAAATTTTTCTTAGTGGTGAGGCCTGATATGAAACCAAGATCTATGAGTCATAGGGTACACTATGACTCATAGTCGGGGGGTCTTGTAGACACGATCTACAGAATTTTAAAAGTATCCCAATGGGGTACATAAAAGGGCAACATCTTTGGACTCCTCATTTCCCTCCTTGAAATGGTTTTTCTTCCGTTATAGCCCCCAAACACTAATCAATATTGTTCCATTCAACCCAAAACCATTTTTCTATCAATATCTCCTAGTAAGTGCATTCTACCAGGGTTTCAGCTTATCTTCATCTCATCACATCTTCATCTTTTCATCTGGTAAGTTTTCATGGTTACGTTTGGCACATCCATGATATGATCTTGCTTTGTGGATGTTTGAGTGAATGTTGTGTGATCATGGTAAGCGAAACCATTTGAAAATGATTTTGTTAGTATGAAGACTATGATTTGATCCTATATTTCTACCCTTACTTGGTGATTATAAAGCTTGATGTTGTGGTCATATGAGATTGATTTATGCTACTTGAGTGATTATTTGGCAAGACCATGGTGGGGTTAAAATTCTTGAGTATTGGTGTGTTCTAATTTAGCTATGTGAAATACTCTTGTCTGAGTTTGTGAGACCCTTTATGTGCCTCTGTATGATCTATACTGTCGTTTAGATGGGTAATTTTCAAATTAGTTCACCCTAGAAATGTTTTGAATGAGAGAAGGGATTCATGTTGCATTTTGTGAATAATGATAAAGTGGAGTGATTAGACTTGTTATAGGGTTGACTGTGTGCTTTTTCTTTCATATGCTTCTTGGTTGATTTGAGTTCATTGTGGAAAGGGTAGAGGAACCCAAGGTGGCTTCTATTTTCTGCTACGAGGATCCACTACGAGTCGTAGGTCACCCTATGAGACGTAGAGACCCTTCGTAGAAGGCAACAGTCACCCATGGTTCCTTATCACTTTCCATGTGAGATCACCCTATGATTAGTAGCACTTGTTACGACTCGTAGTGGTGGTCTAGTGGACCTAATATGAGTTTTCAAAATGTTGCTGGCATAAGGTATGAGCTCAGACTATGGCTCATAGAATATCCTACCAGTCATACCTTCACGTCATGCCTGCGGTCCTACATCTAGTTCAGTGTATTTACTTTAGGGATTTTGTTGTTTCTTGTTTGAGTGTTTTGTGTATTAATCATTTGTTGGAACAAAACATCATGGGACTCATGATTTGGGATGTTGTGACTTTTTAGATACAATGCCATTAAAAGGTCGATGAGGTGCTGCCTCGACTTCGGGACATCGATTGAGAGTGAGACATCAGATGATGATCAGTCCACTAAGGAGATAGACGTGTACCCTGACCTTGAATCTAATATGCCTTTGATAAAATCCCAAGCAACAAGAGTTCCGATGGAAGTGGATAGCCCCTCCCAGTCTGAAGAGAAGGGTAATGAAGAAAGACCAGACGATGATATCTCACTTTCTAAGTCCGGTTCTCTTGAAGTTTCTCAAGCTTAGCTAGAGGAGACTGCCCCCCTCCTTCCACAAGCAACTGATTCTGCTTAGACCGTCACCTCCACAAACCTTCAAAACACGAGAAGGTGTGTTCCACGAATGAAAGAGATTTATGAAAAGGGACTGGAACTTAAATGTCAAGGGAGGCCGGTGTGGAGATTCCCTAAAGAGGCAAGGTTGAAAGACTCAGGGCTAAGCAGTGTACCAGGGTTAGAGGTTGAAATTGAGTGCAACCCTAATGCTATCACAAGTATTGGGAAAGTATGCCCCTTATTTAGTCCTGGAATTCTAGGCATCCTACTATGCTACCATTAGTAGAGATCTTCTAAGGCACAAGAAGGTAATTGAGCAACCATGGTTGAGTGAAATTCTTGTTAGAGGAGAGGTGGTGGATATCTCAGAGAAAACCATTCGGAGGCTCTAGTTTGGGCCAAACTACAGGATGCCGCATTCCACTGCTGAGTATGACAATCAAATTGCAAGTATGAGAAGGGCAGTTAATCAAAAGAATGTTGAGCTAAGAACAGAGCTCCTTAGATGGATAGCGAGCCAAATTTGAGAGCAGGTGCTTAGCCAATGTAGGTCACAACCCACACTGAGTCTATTCTAAAGTCCCACCTCTCATTCCGAGCAAAGTTTTGGTGGTCCATTATCCACCTGTGCATCAGACCCACAGTTACGCATAACGTGATCACATTGGAGAGGGTATTTTTGCTGGCTAGCATCTTGGCAGGATATGAAATTGACTGGGCTCACATTATAGTAGAGCAGATCCACGAGTCGGCAGTCTGCACCCAGCAGGCATTGCCGTTTCCCATCTTGATTCATAGGTTATGTAAGGCGGCTGGGGTGCAGGTCTCCCTCCACTTGGACCCTCATGTAGAGGTCATGGATATGATGGACCCCAGTCGAATTAAGGCTGACTAGAAGCCAATAGCCCTATAGTGAGCTACTCCACCTTCTATTCCAAACCCACTCCCAGTTGAGCCTCAGACTCGGGGTCCGACTCCAGCCACCACCGGTACTACTCTAACTACTGCAGAGCCTTCCCCAGCTGTTGAGATTGAGTCAATGCCATTTTCCAGTACTCCCGCACCAGCATCATCCACTATGCAGGTTAATTCTCTTATTTATGTTGTTGTTTTTCAAGCACTGGTGTGTACGATAGCTACTGTGGAGCTCAAGCTATAGGCTTTAGCAGCTCAGGTCAGACCATGGGTTAGCCAGATTGTTCAGGACTCAGAGGAGAGGGTAAAGGCATCCACTAGTGATTTGGTGGATGAGAGAGTTATACCGGTGGATGCTAGTATTGATGAATTTGAGGAGAAAGTCTAGAGGATACTTGAGGGTGCTCGACCTATTGACACGAGCACAGTGACATAGGAGTTAGGCAAGTTTAAGGCTGACTTATTACAGATGTTTGCAACCCTTGTTGCAGTGCTAGAGATGGCACCGATGGGCAATGATGTTTTGACTAGTGAGCTGACTATCCGCATGCCCACAGGAAGAGGCCTCTCGAGATGGATGACCCGGAGATGAGCCAAAAGAGACCTAGACTTGATGACCCAGCAGGACTGGAGGAAGAGCCGATACCAGAGGCAGTGGTGGTAGGAGTCGATAATGATGGCGGCTATACAGAGAGATAGGGAGCAACAGACTTCACATGGAGAGGGTAGCTCATGTATAGTTGCAGGCCAAATAGCTGAGGAGGAGGTCGTGACCTAGGACCATGCTGATCAGACCGATATCGATGCTTGAGCACCGTGATGTTTGATCTTTTTGACCCCATCCCTTATTTTCTACTCATGGATACTTTGTTCTTTTTGTTGGACAATATTTTTGTTATGTTTCTTTTGGATTTGTTTAAATGGTTTGTCTTTAATGTTGTTTTTACTATTGTTTTGGATTTTTGGTAAAATGTTGGTTTTTAATGTGTATATACACACATATATATGTGTGTGTGTGTGTGTGTATGTGTGATAAGAAGATACCACCGAACTAAAAGGTAAGTTTTACAGAATGGTGGTTAGACCATCGTTGTTGTATGGAGTGGAGTGTTGGCCAATTAAGAAGGCACATGTTCAGAAGATGCATGTAGCAGAGATGAGGATGCTGAGATGGATGTGTGGTCATACCAGGAATGACAAGGTTAGGAATGAGACCATCTGGGAAAAGCTAGAGGTGGCCCCGGTGGACGAAAAAATGAGGGAAGCGAGACTGCGATTGTTTGGACATGTGCAGAGAAGGAGTACCGATGTTCCTGTTAGGAGGTGCGAGAGGCTGGATTTGGGAGATTCTTGGAGGGGTAGAGGTAGACCGAAGAAGTACTGGGGGGAGGTGATTTGACAGGATCTGACGGAACTTGATCCTTACTGAGGACATGACCTTAGATAGAAAAAAGTGGAGGTCTCAAATTAGAGTAGCAGGCTAATGGTAGGGTTAGGCAATTTTTTTGGTCATGTATTCACATTACCTGTTATATCATGTGTTGGTTTACCTTATTTACATACTATCTTTAATAATCACTCTTTTCTGTTCCCTTCCCTCCTTTTGTCATATCTAGTTCGTTCTTATTTACGGGTTTTGAGACGAGAGTTCCCAGGAAACAGCCTATATATATATATATATATATATATGTTTCTGTTATTTGGTTTTCGTTCATGTCTTTACTTCGAGGACAAAGTATTCTATTTTTGTGGTAGCCTCGAGTCCATAACTTTCCCTACTTTTGATCCCAAGATTTTCTTGTCATGTTTCTTTTTCCTTGTGGATGTTTTAATTTTTTTGTTGAACCGACTTGGTTAGGTAGTGTAGATAATGTGTAAATATATAGTATAGCCTTTTGGCATTTACATAGTCTTTAAATGCTTTTTGAATGGTTTAAAAAAATTAGGTACCCCCAAAATTTTTGAGATTATTGGTTATTGATGCAATAATGCATTTTGATTATCTGGTGAAATTTGTTCTGATAATGTAAAGGAAAGTTGAGGCTTAAAGCATGATATTTGAGTCTATACTCGTGTGTGCAATATTTTTATGTGTGTTGTGAGCTTATTTTGCTACATTCATGTATCATGTATGGACTCAGAACTTGTCCTAATACTCTAACACTGGTTTGGTGGTGTGGATGATTTGGAAGGGATCTTAGGCCTTTGTTCTTCTAGTGTGCCCACTTTTGCCTAAATTACCTACCAAATGTGTTAGTGAACCCTTTGTTCCAAATGTATGAGTCTCTCATGCACTCATTCTTTCTTGACACCTAGCTAGCTCAACCTTGTTTTATGAAATACCTTGATATTGGCCCTAGTCTATCCTTGAATATGTGAACCTTGATTGAGGCTGAAAGCCTAAGTTGAGGGTGGCTACAAATGGTGGCCCTAGTTTGCGGTATAGATATTGTGTATAGGGGCAAGCCTATGGTGTTACTCATTTTACCTTAATTTTACTTGTGAGAGTAAGAATGCTTTCGCAGTCCCTTTTTTCTAAATGCTTTTTGAGTGAGTAAGAGGGACTTCTTTTCTGTAAGCGCATTTGCACCACTTGCATATGCTATACCAATGATTGTGGAAGGTCGATGCTCCTTAGCATAGTTGGGTTGCCAGATACATCTTTGTGTTTTAGTTTTGCTTAATAACTTTGCAATCTTGTTTTGAAAATGAAAGTTGGGTACTTGAATTAGAGTAAATGAACATATGTCATTAGTATAACTGTTATGTGTTTCTCAATGTCTGCTTAGATTGAGTCATCGCTTCTAAGTTGAGGGTATTGATGTACTGCCAAAATATAGCACATTTGATGCCTAAAACAAGGAATTTTGTGAGTTCTTAATATGACATTTAACAGTGTTTATGTGTTTTTTATTTTTATTGTAGAAAAAGTAGGTTGACATTATTTTGGAAAAAAATTAAAGATTTTTCTGAAGTGCGGAACATACTAGCTCACCTACAAGTCATAGTCCAAGCAATGAGTCGTAGGATGATCTCATAGCTAGAAACAGAGAGCAAAAATCAGAAATCTGCTAAGTAGAGGTCAGCCTTATGAGACCACCCTATAAGTCGAAGGTCTCAATACAACTAGTATAGGTAAAATCATAGCCAGAAGTAGAGAGCCAAAATTTTGGACCAAAAACTGAAGGCCTAGACTACAAGAAGAGCATACGTGTCGTAGCTTAAGCAACGATTCGTACCAATGGGTCGTAACAGTCAAGTCCAAAACGCCAAGTGCCTGATACCTGACCCCAATTACGACTCATAGGTCACCCTACGAGTCGTACTTTTGAGATGTACCAGTTGCCAATTGTCTTTTCTGTATAATTTTTAGGGTTAAAATTGTAAATACAATATATACTTTTTGATAGGGTTTATTAGAAGGGGATCCCAGACTTGAACATTGAATTGCCTTTGAATATTCTCTCTAGAATATTTTAGGGTTTTAGGATAGATTTTAATTTTCTCTTGGAAAATCCGCATTTGGGGAGTGCAAATCATACATTCTAATCATTCTCAATCTATCAAGCTTGTGGTTTGCAACTTGTGGTGATCACTCTTCATTACTTTGAGTAAAATTCTCAACTATGTCTTGTATTTGCATTTTTGTTGGCTTTGCCTTAGCCATGAGTAGCTAAGCACCCACAACTTGGGGTTGTGGGAACCATGGGTAGTTGATTTGAGATGACCTTGATTTAATGCATTTCTATGATTGGGGTTTTGCATGTATTGTCTATTTCCCTTCATTATGATTGTTGTTTGGTGGTGGCCAACACCAAACCCTGCCACTATCACGATCCCAACCAAGGTAGTGATGAATAGGAAAAGGGGAGTAGATGACAAGATTCGATTGATGTGTTCTCATCTAATCAACCAAACCTAACTATGGGGAGGTTGATTGGGACAATAGGTAATGTTTAGTTGGCACACCATGGTCTTCGACCAAGCGCCATGGTGGAATTCGACCTTCACCTTCACAAGAGGGCTGGAAGAATCTAAGTTATCGTCCTGCATGCGAATTTCCAATTGTAGTTATATTGTCTAGGGTAATCGAGTCAACGAGCCATTGGGAACACAATTCCCAAGTTGTCCCTAAATTTGAGTGTTACCTTTCATAATTGCATAGTATTTATTTTATTTTTATTTCCAAATCATGAAACCCCTCCCCCCTCTTTGGAGATTTTAGTTATAAATACTCGAAATGATTGATAGTGAATTCTTGTAGTCAAGCCATGTATTCCCTGTGGATTCTACCCTAACCTTCGGTTAGGTTAATTATTGATAGCAACCACTTTTATATTGGAGTGTGAACATCATCAGTGCCCGAAAATGTGCCTTGAAAATGCCCAGAATCGTAATTTCCATATATCTAAAAATTCGTGCATTATTTTGTAAATCGGACTCCATATTCATGTTCAGAGGATTAAATTGAGTGTAAATGGGTCTAACATCGATTTTTAAGCAGCCGAATTGAATTATGAATTTTTCAAGAATGCTAAAAATAGTGTTCAGGCGTGCTGCTTCCGTGACGCGCTAGTGTACATTTTTGAGCCTCTTTTTTTGTACTCGGTCCAAGACTTTTAAGTCTTGGGCTTAAGTCCCCCCATGCGAGAAAATACCTATAATTAGCCATATTTTGCCTTCATATCACACAAGAAATTCCCCAATACTCACTCAAACACGTAGTCTTATATTTCTCTCAAAATTCAAGTGCCAAAACCCTCTCCGGATCCTAAGGAATTCAACCAAGCTGAGTCTCTATCTCCAATCTTCTTCAAGGCTTCTCCAAAAGTTTAGGTATGTGGGTTTCTTTCATGGGCTCCTTTCACCCATAATGCCCAAGCTTCCTTTTTCTCATAATTGCATGATTTAAAGTTGATTTATTCATGGGTCTTAATTATTATGAATTTCACTGCACACTAATGTTAAATCTTCATGAAATTGTGACTGTTTTGCCATACTTTGGGCTATGAATCTAAGATCTATTATAAGATTTCATGAAGGATTTTGATGTATATTGCTTGAGGGCGTTACCAAGTCTCTATTGAAGGTTTTACACTCAATTTTCTACCATGATTTCACTCTTGAATTGCATGGTTTTACACTAGCTGCACACCCTCTAAGCGTTTGATAAAATGTCCGGATATGGTTTCTTGAGGAATTGAAGATCCAAAGCATGTTTTAAGAGTTGAATGACTTTATGATGATGAAATGAAAGTCTATATGAGTTAT
>JAOTQR010006598.1:0-18555 GCA_025774065.1 Solanum ossicruentum | reverse complement strand
TTGTAACCACACCTATGCTTAGCCAAATTTTTACCCTCGCTGCCCAATCTATGATCCATTTTTAAGACCCGTGGTTTGAACCATGGGTTGTAGATATGGCTTGAACATTGCCCTACCACATAAGGTAAATCCTCCACATCCTAGCAACACTGAAAGGCATAAACCTATTGTGTCATTCACAACCACCACTTGAACATGAAGCATTACCCTATTGAGTATGTCAACTTACACTAGTTTGAGTATGAGTTTATACTTTTACTTGAGGACTTCCACCTCCAACTCTAAAATCCTTAGAATATTCCCTCAGCTTACCACATTTAAAGCGCACGTTCAAATCGGCTAAGCACTCTGTTTTGAGATTCTTCCTAAATTTCTTTGCATGCGGGCATAGATTGTCCCCCCTTCAAACCTTCTCCGTGATCCTTGGGGTTTGACCCCTTATCTTTGTTGAACTTTGGAGTGGTCACGACTAGCTAAGGCTAAAGTTCAATTAAAGAGCATTTTCGTGTTATAGAGCCTCTTTAATGAATGCAAGGTTTTCATGTGGGTAGTCTTGAGCCACCATCCAAGCGAGATTACCTTTATTTAAGAGAATGTTTTGGTGTAGAAACTCTCAAATTCAGGATCTTCCCCTGCGCGAATATCTTGAGAAACAAAGTCATAAGCAAACAGGTTTATACCTAGCCCTACTACTCTACGAGACAAAGGCCTACAACGAGAAACAAAAGGATTTTTTGTGAATTGTTCCACTTATGCAAGGAACCCCTTTATTGACATTTGTATTTCAGAGAGAGAGAGAGAGAGAGAGAGAGAGAGAGAGAGAGAGAGAGAGAGAGAGAGAGAGTTATGGTTAGGTAAGTTCCTTCAATCAACTTTTTTGATAATTCAAAAGTTAAGTTTAGATAAGTAAGTAGTCCCATATGAAATTTAGAAACGTTCATGTCTAGAACTTGAGGAGGCCAATCTTAAGTGTTGGAAGCTACTGCTAAGGACCTGCCCTACATCTAGAAAGGATAGAAAATTGAGAGAGGATAGGGTGATAGGAAACACTTTCCTAAGATGGCTTCTAAAGTTATTTTTAGGTGACCTCTTGACCTTTCCACCGATGATCTGACATAACTCTCTAAACCTGGATTGGGATACCTTTATCCACCCTAAGGACAATAGTGACCACTATTTTCGGAATTTTGGTGGAAAAGGCTTCCACAATCAACTCAAGCCCTCATAAACTCTCTAGCCTTTTCTCTCATCTTTTCATCCTCGATTTGCTACACATATTTCATAAGCCTCAAGATGTCCATATCTTTGATCAACATGGTTGTCTTGTATTCCTTGAACATAAAGTGCAATACACTAGATACAAACTTGCTCACTCTCATCTGTGGGTCGAAAATCATGAAAAGAGCATATTTGGACAACTTGGAGAATTTGAGAGCGTACTCTCTCACACTCATGTCTCCTTGTGTAAGGTTAATGAATTCTTTTATAGTTTACCTCCCTCAACCCCAAAGAAAAGAACTGATCAACAAAAGTTCCCTTGAATTCCTCCTATGCAATGGAACCAGATTCTGTAGCCCTCACATCTTTCAATTATTCAAACAAACTTCGAGCAAGACCATTGAGACGGTTAGCAGCTAGCTCTGTCTGCTCTTCCAGAGATACGCCCATGATAGCCAAGATTTTTACACCTTATCCAAAAACACTCTTGCAAGTCCTTGTCCACCTTAGAGCCATTAAATTTTAGCGAAGACATCCTTACAAAATCTTGAATCCTCATTCCCATCTTAGGAGTCACATCTCTCTAATTCAGTTGTTTTATAATGATCCGATATAGGGCCTAGTCATCACACGATGAATGAGATACCCGAGGGCACCTCACCCAAGTCATCTTAGATATCTTTAGAATTCATAGGCGTTAAATTAATGTATTTTAAAAAATAAAAATAAGGAAAGGGTTTATGGGCCTTTTATGAAAATAAAGCAACATTAAAAGCATGAAAGGCAACTTATCTATGTCCATAAATCATACCAACACATCAAGCACGGAACTGGTAACAGTTGACTTTTATCAAATAGAAAAGACTTCAATATTTAATAACATAGAAAGTAAAAGCCTTAAACGGGTAACATATATATCATCTCAAAATAAAATAAATGCTAGATAGAAAGTGATAGTCCCGAATAAGGGATCACTATACCAAAAGTTCTAGTCTCAAACTCCAGAAAGTAGCCACGAGTCGGTGGAGGATTACCTGTCCCTCTATGGTTAAAGCATGCAGACAAAATATGTACTAGTACATCAAAATATACTAAGCATGTGAGATGCAATGCAATACATGAAATTTTAATGCCATCATTCATAATTATAACATATAAGTATACATAAGATGAAAAGTACATATATATGAGCATAATCATGGACAAGGAAGATCGCTCAATATGGAAATAGAGCCCATGCATGAAAGATCACATATGCAAATCATATCATAGAGTCATAAACTTCTGCGGGAAGACCTTAATTCACATACAAGACTGTGTGAGTTATTACATGGAATCCAATATTAGCCCCTACGTTGGCATGGGGAGACCACTTGCCGGGTGGAACTCCGTCACTTCAAATGCATCTTCATATAACATGAATGACCTACATAGATCCACTAGCCTAGCCTATAAGGGTTCTTATGGTGGAACGTAGATAAGGAGACAAAGGATTACTACAAAAGCTCCCTTACTGAACCTTACCTCGATGCCACATTCGATGCTAAGCCATCCCACAAAATCTTTAAGATATAGCTTAGTCAAATTATGAAACTTAGAATCATAAGTAGAAATAATAGGAGTAGCTCAAACTTAGGAATCACCAAGTGAGAATTTTCTTTTCATCTTGGGGACCTTTCTTAAACATCCTTAAGAGCATTAGTCAGCATGCTTATATCTTTGACAAATCACAACTTTAAAATAATGCCTAAATATCATCATATATCATGCAAGACTTTACTTGAAAATTGGGTGGCTTAAGATTTTCAATTGGAACAATCATAAATCACATATCTATATTTAAATTATGAAAACATACTTATCTAAAACATGCAAACCAGACCACAGTTCAACAACAACAAAACCCATAATTGGGGTCATCTTTAAACACTTAATTCATATATATATGCTTAGTGAAAACATCATAGGATATCATTGAGGCAATTTAATTAACATAATATATCACGAAATCATCATTAACATACATATTAACCTAAAGGAACTTAAATAAAAGGTAAAATACAATATGAAGGACGTTATGGGTGAAAGGATACGCACAAATCAAACTCGCATACCTTGGTAAGCTTGGAAAATCTAACATGGAGCCTTTAGAAAGATTCTGGAAAACCCTAGCTTGCCTTAATCATTTTGTCACGACCCCAGCCTAGGACCTAGACATGACATAGCGAATGGAGAACCCGAAGGAACCCCAATCAAGGCTCTCAACTTATCATTACACATCATTGGTCAAGGAAGCATGTAAAAGAGATAAAATAAGGGGTAAAGGGGCTAAGGGATAGCTTGCCAAAATATCAACATCAAGAGACAAGATGTCATTACTAATATCATAAATACATAACTTGTCCAACTTACACCTCTAAATACATAGATAGAGCGGGGACCAAGACAAAGTAACCGAGCTCACCCTCATTGTCAAAATAGGACACAATATAGAATGTCTCAATACAAGGTAAGAAGAAAAATAAACCAAGGTCCCCATAATGGAGGACTCACCAACAAGCTTGAAATAGCACCCACTAGCCACGTATAGAAGGAGAATGATTAACTTGGGCACCAGTTCTTACATGGTGATGTCATGTAGGCTAAAGTATGCATTAGTACGTCTGAATGTACTAAGTATGTGGGATGCAATACAACAAGAGATAAGATTCATAATCAACATGCATAATAATAGACAATAGGTATGATATAACAATATGACATGAATGATCAATGCATAAGTAAAAATGCTTAAGTGACTCACGCTCAAATAGAAATATTATATGTGTAGAAGAGAGCAAGCTAGTTATTCAAGGTATAAACCCCTTGGTGGTTATGTTGTACAAACCCCTCATATGGTTGATAGTAATCACACCATACAAACATGGTGATGAAATATAAACCCCTCGCATGGTTGATGAATATAAACCCCCAACATGGTTACCTGGGATTTTGTCCCCCCGGATCGAGTATGGTCTAATGGAACATTTTATAAAGAGTACATCATATATATAAGCTCATTTCATCATCAAAACATCAATCATATCATATCTCATGCTTTGAACCTTCAATTCCTCAAGAAACCCTAGCAGGACATTTTATCAAACACTTAGGGGTGTGAAATGGGGGTAAAAGACCATGTAATTTAGAGACGAAATTATGTAAGAAAATATGTAGTAAAACAATCAATCAACATCTTGCAACACCCCAAAAACATTCACATAAAAACCCCTCATCAATTCGAACATTAGGTCAAAGATTAAGAGCTCAAAACATACCAAAACAACCATACTTTCATGAACTAAATCACTGCGTAGTAAATTTCTCAATATACAAGACTCACATGTAAAATCAACTTTAAATCATGCAATATTGGTAAAAAAGAGACTTAGGCACCATGGGTGGAAAGACCCAATGGTTCAACACAACATACCTTAACTTTGGGGAAGCTCTTGGTGAAGATTGAAGATAGAGGCTTGTAGCTTGAAGAAGAACCTTGAAACAAACCTTAGCTTTGGATGAGGATTTAGGACTTGAGATTGGGGAGTGAAAATATGACTATGTGTTTGAGTGAGTATTAGAAAATATTTAGAGGAATATGAGGTTGAAATTTGGCTAAGTATAGGTAAAAATACGTTTGGCAAAACTTGGGCCAAACACTTAGGAAAATTTGGACAAACTAAAGAAAACAGGTAGAAAAATACACCAGTGCATGTCACGGAGAGGACGCACACTGTTCCCTGGAAATCGTCACTTGCAAAATTGTAATTGTTAATTGTTCACTCTCAAATCAAGGTTAGACCCTTTTTCACCTAGTTTTGATCCCCTGGTCACAAATATGAAGTTGGATTTTCGAAATAATGAACAAATTTTAAGATATATTGAAAGTAAAATTTTGGATATTCCGAGGCACATTTTCGGGCACTTTTTGGGGTCATTTAAATCCCCTTGGGACATTTATCCCTGAATATAAAAGAGACATACAAGAAAAGAGTGATGATGAACAAATCAGCCCTAACAAGAATGCAATATAACATGTAGAATACCATTTTTAAATTCTCAACCTAAGTGTAAAATCATCATGAGTTTACCCACTTAATCATGAATGCATATGAATGACATAAGGGCTGAAATGTAAGACTTTAAATCACATATGGATCTAAGGATTAGTACCTTAGGCTTGAGTGGAGTGGAAAAGATGAGGATACCGCTTTTGCATGTCCGCTTCGACATCCTAAGTAGCACTTTCGACTTGTTGGTTCCTTCAAAGAATCTTAATGGGTGCCACCTCTTTGTTCCTCAATCTCTTTACTTGCATATCCAAGATCTGAATCAGAACCTCCTAATAAGTTAAGTTATCCTCAATAACACCCATAACATCAAGAGAAACAATGGCATTACAATTACTGACACATTTTCTTAATATAGAAATATGGAACACCAGATGGACCAAATTCATTTCACTAAGCAACTTCAACTCATAAACTACTTTCCTAACCCTCTTTATCACCTCATAAGGACCAACATAGCTTGGGCTCAATTTCTCTTTCTTACCAAAATTGACCACAACTTTCATTGGAGAAACCTTTAAATAAACCCAATCACCTACTGGGAATTCTTGATCTCTTCTTCTAGTATCGTCATAGGATTTTTGACGACTTTGGGCTGTCCTCAGCCTTTACCTAATCATCCTAACCTTATAGATTCGGCTGCAATAAAGCCACCTATCCAACCTCAAACCAACCCACCGGATCTACAACATCTCCCACAAAGAGCCTCAAAAGGAGTCATATCGATGCTAGAGTGATAGCTATTGTTGTAGGTAAACTCAATCAATAGAATATGGTCAGCCCAACTACCCTTAACCTCTAAGACACAGGCCCTAAGCTTATCCTCAAGTGTTTGAATTGTCCTTTAGGGTTGGCCATCCGTTTGAGGGCGGAAGGTTGTACTAAGGTGAACTTTGGTACCAAGACCCCTTTGAAAAGACCTCCAAAAGTGTGAAGTGAATTATACACCACGATCCGATATAATGGATAAAGGAACCCCATACAACCTCACCCACAAATCTATCTATGGTCGGTCAACCCTTCTACCGGTTGTCGTTGAGATTTTGGTTTACCCTCATACTTGGAAACTTCATCCATTTTTGAAATTCATGTTTAGAAACCACCCTATGGGTCATAAGTACATCGATAGGTCATAAGTCACACTCGTAAAACTGACACTAGGTCACACTTAGGCCCTAAATTGAAGGTCATTACGATATCTCTCCCGTGAATGTTCATCGTTGAATGTACTTAAAGGCAAGCTCTAAGGAGTAATATCTGCTAACAACCCAGCATGCATGCAAAAATGCAAGTTAAATATCATTTCATAAAATTTACAAAATCTACTTTAAAATAGTCCATAAACATAGAAATAAGTGCATGCATCATGTAAAACTAAAATGTAAGGAATTTGAGATTTTAGGAAGAATTTCCTAATACCGTAGGATTAAATAGAGTGGAGTAGATTCGACTAATGCTTTATCATATCCACTTCTTCTTCTTCTCATTTAGCACCCTCAACTTGTTGATCCCTCCAAAGCACTTTGACGGATGCAACTTCCTTGTTCCTTAGCATTTTCACTTGTCGGTCTTGAATCTCAACTAGACCTCCTCATAACTCAAATCCTATTCAATGTTCACATCATACAAAGGAACTATGGAGTTTGGATCACAGATAAATTTCATCAACATCAATACATGGAAAATCGGATGGATCAAATGCATCTCATTAGGTAGATCCAACTCATATGCCACCTTTCCCACTCTCCTCACCACTTTATACGGCCCCATATATCTAGGGCTCAATTTCCCCATCTTACCAAACCAGATCACACTTTTCATAGGAGATACCTTCAAGTAGACCCAATTACCAACTTGGAACTCAAGATTTGTTCTCTTTACATCGAAGGACTTTTGTTGACTTTGGGCCATTTACAACTTTTCCCTTATGCTTTTAATTTTCCCATATCATTCATGACTAAGTCTGGTCCTAGAAATGCCAACTCATCGACTTCAAACCACCCGATAGATGATCTACACCATCTACCATACAACATCTCAAATGGTGTCTTCTCAATGCTCGCATGGTAACTATTGTTGTAGGCAAACTTGATAAGTGGTAAATGTTAATCGCAACTTCACTTATATTCCAACACATAAGCTCTCAACATATCTTTTAAAGTGCAAATTGTTCTTTTGACTTGTCTATCAATTTAGGGATGCTCAACTTCACCTTAGTACCAAGCCCTTTTTGGAAACATCTCCAAAAATAAGAGGTGAATTGGACACCGCAATCCAATATGATGGACAATGAAATCCCATGCAACCTCACCATTTATCAGATATATGAATGGTCATAATCTTCGGCACTAAATGTAATCTTTATTAGTAAGAAGTGAGCCGACTTTTTCATGCGATCTACTAGTAGCCATATGGAGTCAAAATGTTTTTTAGTGTTAGACAACCCTACTACAAAATACACATTGATTTATTTTCACTTGCAAGTAGCAATGCCAATGTCTTGGGATAGGCCACCCAGCCTTTGGTGTCAACTTTGACATGTTGGAAATGAGCACACTCAGATATAAATCCGCAATGTCCTTCTTAATGCTATTTTACCAATAGATCTCCCTGAAGTATCTATACATCTTTGTAGTGTCAAGATGAATGGAATATGAAGAGTTGTGAGCTTCTTGCATTATCAACTTTCTTAACTTGCTATCATTTAGTACACACAACCTCCCTTGATTCGAAGTACCCCATGTCCCCCTTATGAGAAAAATTATGTCTTTCCTTCTTTCACTAAGGCTTTCAACTTTACTATGGGCGATCAAGGCTTTGCTTGCACTTAACCTCCTTAATAAAGGAAGATTTGGACCCATGAACCACCCACTACCCCTGGGGATATATATAGGGCAGTTTAGGGCGGTTTGGGCCAGGGAAAGCTTTAACCTATTAACATTATGACCGACCCCGCCCTGCCCCATTTAGCATCCTTAAAGAAGATTACCCTACCCTACCCTATTAAGCCCTATTTATAATAACAAATTGTAATATCAAGGTAATTGGTAATACTTAGTATGATACAAAGCAACAGACCTTCACACGGTTATGCCATTTTCAGCTGGAGTAGCCTGTCATCTGGGAATTATATTAATGTAACTATTCAATTGTCAATGAAGGAGTATACCTTAGGTGATTGTCATCTGAGAATTTCTCCAGTAGTATTTTCTAACTAGCTAGTCTTAACAACAAACACTAATCAACCTCTTGTGCCTTGCAAATCAACCAAAAATTTTGTAGTTTCATATGATATACTTAAAATCAGAGAAAACAAACAAAGGTCCCCTAAAGAACTACAAATCTAACACACAGAATACATATGCACAAATCCCAAATCAAGAAAAAAAATAGCACCTAAAATTGGAAATAGAAGAGTAGCTAAATTATCGTAGAGATGAAGATATCTGAAAAAGAAAAACAACCGTGATAAAAGCTCAGCAGGTGAATTTACGAATAGATTAGAGATGATCGATAAGAGCTCTGTAAATTTGAGTAACAGCCTTGTACATTAGATGGTAGTTGGGTCAATTTTTCATATCCATTTTGAAATAGGGTCGGCCTACCCTGCCCTAGCCCATTACAATTTTTTAAAAATAATATTTTACCTTTCCCTAACCTAAAATGCCCTATTAAACCTTTCCCTACCCTACCCTACCTTATTAAAACTTTCCCTACCCTACCCTGCCCTATTAATGGTGCAACCCGCCCCGCCCCGCCCCAATTACTATCCTTAACTGCACCACCATTTATGAATTCATTTAACCTTACCCTTAAACTAGCCAACCTATGGACTTCTTTGGACAACTCTGATCCCTTTTTCCATCATCTTCAATTTGAGGCATACTACCCATAGAAACTCTTTTCAGGGTGTCGGTTACCACATTGGCCATAATCGGTTGATACTTTACACTCATTTCATAATGTTTTAGTAGCTCTAACCATCTCTGTTCCCTCAAATTGAGATACTTTTATGTGAATTCATGTTGGAGGCTCTTGTGGTTGGTGAGGACAACAACATGAAACTTATGCAAGTAATGTCGCCAATTCTTCAACTCGAACACTACTGTTGTGAACTCAAGATCATGAGTCGGGTGATTCTTCTCATACACTTTTAGTTATCTTGAGGCATAATAAATCACCTTACCATTCTGCATTAAAAAACACCCTAACCCAATTCTCAATGCATCATAATAATGATGAACCCATCATTTTCTTTTGGCAATGTCAATATTGGGGTCGAATTTAGTTGATCCTTCAAAGTTTGGAAGCTTTTCTCATAATCATCTATCACACAAATTTTTCTATCTTTTGAGTCAACTTAGTGAGTGGGGACGAAAAGGAAGAGAAATCTTGCACAAACTTTCATAGTAACCAGCTAGGCACAAGAAACTCCTAACATCTATAGTAGTCAATAGCCTTGGACAATCTCACCGCCTCGATCTTCATAGGATCAACCTTGATCCATTATTGGATACCACATGACCAAGAAAGTAAACCCTATCTAGCTAAAACTCACACTTATCAAACTTTCAATAAAGCTTTTGCTCACTTAGGGTTTACAATACCATTCTCAAATGTGTCATGTGCTCCTTCTCACTTCAGGAGTAGATTAGAATGTCATTAATGAACTCCACGATGAACATGTCAAGTAGGGCTTGAACACCCTATTCATGAGGTCTATAAATATAGTCGGGGCATTAGTGAGACCAAATGACATCACTACAAACTCAAAGTGGCAAAACCTAGTTGAAAATGTCATCTTAAGAATGTCACCTTCCCTCAACCTCAATTGGTGATACCTGGATCTCAAGTCAACCTCTGAGAAGTGTGTCGACCCTTGCAATTGAACAAACAAGTCATCTGTCCTCGAGAGTGGATATTTGTTCTTAATGGTGACCTTATTGAGTTATCAGTGTCTATGCACATATGAAATGCTCCATCTTTCTTCCTCACAAATAACACCGGAGCACCTTATGGAGACCGACTAGGTCTAATAAAACTCTTCTCTAACAAATCCTTCAACTGCTCCTTTATTTCTTCCAACTCTGTAGTAGCCATTCTATATGGAGGGATTGAGACAGGTTAAGTGTAGGAGGTCTATGCCAAAGTCTATTTTTCTTTCGAGAGGAACACCTGGTAACTTATTCGGAAAGACATCAAAATCATTAGCAATAGGGATCGATGCAAGGGAAGGAACTTTAGAGGTGATATTTTTTACTCTCACTAATGGATAGATGCACAGTTTGGAAATCATTTTCTGGCCCTTCAAGAAAGAAATGAACCAATCCTTACATGAAGAGTTACTACCCTCCCACTCAAGAATAGTCTCATTTAGGAATTGAAACTTGAGTCTATGGGTTCTATAGTCTATGGAAGTATAGAAAGTATGTAACCAATCCTTCCTGAGTATTACATTAAAATCTACCATAGAAAGCTCAACTAGGTCATAAAAGACCACTTTATGCAAAATTGAGTTATGATAATTCTCATAGACTCTATGGGAAACTACATACTCTCCTACGAGGTTACTCACTTTATAGGACTTAAAGAGGACTTCTAGATATGCATGAAATTTATTTCCAAGAAATGGAGTCATAAATGATAAATTAGCTCCCGGATCTAATAAGACATATACATCAAAATTAAAAACTCTCAACATAATGGTGACAACATTCGGAGCCTCTTAACCCTTTTGGCGACTATGGAGAGCATAGAATCGATTAGCCCTTTGGGCACTTGGACTTGCCCATCTTGGCCTTGGGGCCTTATGCCATTGCTCCTTCAAGCCTTGGTATGATTGTTGGGCTTTCCATACTTGAAGCAAGTATTTGAACTGGCTAGGCACTCTCCCTTATGGAGTCTTCCACACTAAGGGAAACTTGGGCTTTGGGGACTAGGAGCTACCCCTTTGTCCTTAGTAGTTCGGGGAGGGGAAGTGTTTGTAGACCATTGTCCACCTTTCTTATAGCCACATTGGAACTTGTGACTACCACCGTTTTGGTGAGAATAGCTCCCACCATCTACCCGAACCTTTCTGGACTCTTTACCCACTTTATTAGCTTCTCCTCCTCTATTTTCTTTTAATAAATCATCAAGTGAGAGATGTCCATATCTTTTATTCATATGGCCATGTTACACTCTTTGGACCCCAAATCAGAGACAACGAAGATAAACTTGCTCATATGAGCCCTAGGATTCACAACTATGAAGGAAACATACTTGGAAATCTTGTTGAATTTGAGGGAATAGTCCCTCACACTGATGGACCCTTGCTTGAGATTGATGAACTTTTGGACTTTGGCCTCCCTTAGCTCAGTTGGAAAGAACCAGTCCAAGAAGGCATACTTGAACTCTTCCCATTCGATTGGACCCGCATCATGACTCCTCTCATCAACCCATTGCTCATACCATATTTTGGCTACTTCTGTGAGTTTGAAGGCCACCAACTCATTTTTGTCCTCCGAAGGGATACCCATCACGGCTACTACCCGGTAGTCCTCCTTAATGAAATCAATGGGGTCCTCCTCCATCTTGGAACCATGAAATTCTAAAGGCTTCATCCTTATCAAGTCTCTCACTAGTGGTCGGAGTAGATATTTGGGGAGGAATGATAATCTCTTGGTTAGCTTGGTTGGCCAATGCTTGGGCCAACAAAGTGAAAGTCGCTCGGGACTCTGCGTTAAACATTCCATCATCTTATTGGAGTAAAAGGACTTATTACTCGGGAGTGCTAACCACAACCAAAGAAAGAATCAGAATTCCTCAAACATGGACCACTATGATTCTTTTCACACCATGGATATCTAGGTTATATCATTCCTCCATTACCACCTTAGAATCTTTGGTTCGTCATCCTATCATTGGTAAACCTCTTGGTAGGAGCATTGGATGACTCTTGGCTTTGGAACTTGTGACCTTGTGGAAATCGGCCACCCTTACATCCTTGGAAACTACCTTCAAAATGAGCCCTCTTGGATTCACCACTTCTTCTTTTTCTAAGATTTTCCCTTATTGTTGCTTGACATCTATCATAAGGCGGGAAAAATACATATCACCTACTAACATGGAGGTACGGCACTCTTCATTTACCAAGTTGGACACTCCCGACACAAATTTGTTCATCCTTGATCTAGGCTCGGCAACTAATTATGGAGCATACGGAGAGTTGGTTTAACTTGAGGGCATACTCTCCCGCACCCATGGAACCTTGTCTAAGGTTCATAAACTCTATCATCTTAGCCTCCTTTAGTTCGATAGGAAAGAACCAGATGAGGATGCAGCTTTGAAATCTTCCTAAGGGATAGCATCATCATTCCCCTTCTCAAATTTGCATTGTGTAAACAAAATTTGATTCACCCCTTTGAGTTGGTAGCACACCAATTCTGCCTTTTCCTCTGAATTGATCCTAATGATGGATAGCACCTTATACACCTTATCTATGAACTCTTGGAGATCCTCATCCGTCTTGGATATGTGGAACTCTAATGGGTTCATTCTAGTGAAATCCCACACCCTAGAAGTTGGAGTAGGAGTATGAGGGGATTGGGCCCGTTTATTGATTTAGTTGGTCATAGCATGATCCAACATTGCAATAGCATCTCGGAACTCATCTTGGCCTAACCCTCCTCCTTGAGGAGCTTGAGGAGCGGGAAGGACCGGTTTCTCCTCGGGTGTATGGGCTCTCCTTAGTCTTCGTCTTGGAATTTGTACTATCTAGAATAGGAAAGAGCATTTGTTAGGGGAAAAAACCTACACTTAAATCTTAAGCATGATATAGACCATGAAGAAGTGAAACATTTCCTTAAATGCCCCATAGCCTTCTATTCAAAGTTGTGGTGCACTTCACAACTATGAATAAGACTATAATCAACGCGGTGTGTTGGCTCCAGGGACCATTAACAACCTAGTTCTCTGATACCAAGTTTTTCACAACCCAAGGAGAGGTCCTAGACGTGAAACGGAAAATGGGATCCCGAAGGGACCTAAAAAAGCCTCTTAGCATATCAATCGGGCATCCTTGGTCGCGGAAGCAAAGTAAGGAAAAATAAGAGATAAAATTAAAAGGAAGAAGGACCAAGGTAAGACTTTGATGATCATTAAAGCATTAAAATGTCAAACGCAAGCATACGTATATCATAATATCCAACAACACCTCTTACATAGGATGGAGCGGGAGCGAAGACACTCTCTGAGCTCAACATCATAATAATAAGTGTTCAATATGAAGAAGTCTCAATATAACAAGAGTAATAAAGATAGTATCCTCAGACTTGAAAACTCACCAAAGATCTCTTCAAAGGATCATACTAGCTATGTGAAGGATGGTCAAATGGTGCTCTAGTACCTACATAGTAATATCATGTAGGCATAGAGTATGCATTAGTACATTTGAATGTACTAAGCATGTAGGATTCAATGCAACAAGACATAAGCCAATATAGTCAAAATGCATAATAATAAGTAATAGGTAAGTGTAATCTTAATATGGCATGCATGATCAATGCTTGAAGTAAAATATGCTTGTAAATCATTCAACTTGCATTAGACATAGTACATGTGTAGGAAGAGACTCTAATCGAAAAAGTAAGCCTAAGCAAACAATGACTTGGAATCTCGATGATTACCCCTCATTGGAAAAGAGCTGGTCTACTTTCCAAGGTAAACCATACTTCACATTACGAGAGCCTGCCCCATTTTGAAGAAGTAACCCCCATACGGGAATCCATCCCATTTTGGGGTGAATTTCATTATAAAATGCACTAAATGGATCCACTAGTATAGCAAGGGTAAAACATAATCCTATGTTGGCACATAGTTTGAGGAAAAAAGTATGGACCCTTGAAGATAGTCCACGCTAACATGTTTAAAGCTGCTTTCCTTAACCATTTCTTCCTATTTAAACTAAGAAAAGGTAAAGCAATGAAGGTCATAAATTAGAGGCAAGGTGCCATGAGTGTGAGGGAATACGCTCACAAGTTCACAAAATTGTCCAAGTATGCTCCTTATTTGGTGGCTGAGTCTAGGGGCCACATGAACAAGTTTATCTTGGGTCTGTTTGACTTTGAAAAAATGGAATGGAAAGCCTCAATGCTCTTTAAGTAGATGGATATTTCTTGGCTCATGACATATACCAAACAAGTGGAGAATGAAAAGTTTAAAAAAATAAGGATGAGAGAGTCATAAAAGGATCCTTTTGATGGTGCATTTTCACATTCTAAGATCGGTGGTAGTCGTTTCTAACAAGGCCAAGGGTCGTCTTAAGGTTTTCCTCAAAGGTTTGATAAGGATAGTGTGCCCAACCCTAAAGCTCAAGTTGATGGTCCTAAGGGTTGTGGCACTATTCCTCCTAGATTTCCTATGTGTGGGAGGAATCATGTTGTTGATCTCTTGAGAGGAATGGGTGCTTGTCATGGTAGTGGAAAGATGGGACACAAGATCTTTGCGTGTCCTAACATTGACAACAAAGGTAAAGAAAGGCGTCCACAAGGTCAAATAGCTCAAAGAGGACAAGTGCAACAAGGTGACCAAGCTCAATAAGGTGGTCTATGTGGTAACTGGTTCTATGCTTTACATGCTAGGCAAAAGGTTGAGGAGTCTGCCAATGTGGTTACATGTATGTTAAGAGTTTGTTTTTATCATGAAGTGTATTCTTTGCTTAACCCTGGTGCTAATGTGTCTATTGTTACTCCTTACCTTATCATAAAGTTTGGTGTGTCTCCCAATGTTCTGTTAGAACCATATTCGGTCTATACTCCAATTGGTGAGTCAATCCTAGCGAAGAAAGTCTATAAAAATTGTCTTGTGTCAGTCTTACATAAAGTCTTTCCATGTAATCTTGTTGAACTTTATATGACCAATTTTGATGTGATTCTTAGCATAGACTTGTTACAAGCATGATATGTCTCTATTGATTATAAAACCCTTAGGGTCACTTTCCAAGTCCTTAACGAGTCAATTCTTGAGTGGAGAGGAGCAAATTTAGTGTTCAAGGGCAAGTCTATCTCTTATGTAAAAACTATGAAAATGATTTTTAAAGGTTGCATATATCATGTTTTCTGGGTTATGGATATTGAGTTCAAAGTTCCTACACTTGATTCGGTTCCTATAGTGAATAAAGTTTTGGATGCCTTTCTAAATGACTTGCCCAGCATCCTCCCGAAAGGGAAATTGACTTTGGTTGACTTAGTTGGTCATGAATTGTGCTAACAAGGTGATGCATTTCAGTACACAACATGAGTGACCCTTTCTTATTAAAGATCTTGTGGAACAATAGGAACTAGGTCCTCATTGTGGATGGGAGCCCTAGGTGGTAGCACATTTCTCGGCGGCAGGATCTAGAAACATAACAAACAAGTTATTAGATGTGGAAAAACTTAGGACAAGTTCTAAGGCATAACATAGAATATGAAAAAGGTGAGTTATTATCTAGACACCTTATAGGCTTGTATCATAGTTCTAACTCAGTTCACAATCATAAAAAAGACTCTATTAGTCACGGTGTGTTGGAATTTCAAGGATCATTTCATAACCTGGTGCTCTAGTACCAAGCTTTTCATGACTAAGCCTAGGGCCTAAAATGAGAAGCCCAAAGGTACCTCAAAAAAGCCTAACAGTATACATGATATGTTGTCAAAATATAGCATATTTGATGCCCAAAATAAGGGATTTTGTGAGTTCTTACTACGGTTTTTTATGGTTTTTATGTGTTTTTGTGTTGATCTTGCAGAAAAGTTAGGTTGGCATGATTTTGAAGAAAAATTACAGATTTTGCTGAGTCATAGGACATACGAGCTCACCTACAAGTCGTAGCCCAAGCTACAAGTTAAAGGGTGTGTCGTAGTAAGAAACAGAGACCGAAAAACTCAAGAATCTGCTAAGTGAAGGTCAACCCTACGAGCCCATCCTACGAGTCATAATTTGCACTACAACTCATACTAATGGAATCGTAGCAAGAACTAGAAAGCTAAAATATTGGACCAAAAACTGAAGGCCTAGACTACGAGAGGTGCATACGAGTCGTAGCCCGAGCAACAACTCGTAATAATGGGTCGTAACAGTCAAGTCCAAAATGACAAGTGCTGACTATGAGACCTTGATTATGACTCTTAGGTCACCCCACCAGTCGTACCTATCCGATGTACCTACTACTAGCTGTCTTTTCTATGACAATTGTAGGGTTAAATTTGTAAACACTATATATACTTTATGTAAGGGTTTATTTTGGGGGAGACCTGACATTCACAGATACTTGTAAATATTCCAGAAGCATTTTTAGGATTTAGAGTAGATTTTTATCTTTCAATTTGACGAACCCACTTTTGGGGAATTGAAAACCCGCATTGTACTAATTTGCCATTAATCCAAGTTTGAGGTTTTCAACTTGAAAGTGTTCTTGCTTTCATTGATTTGGGTAACCTCTCAACTATGTCATTTATTTGCATTATTGTTGATTTTTCCTTAGCCATGACTAGCTAAGCACCCACAACTTGGGGATGTGGGAACCATGAGTAGTTCACTTGAAATAACCTAGGCTTTGTACATTTCTTTCATTGGGGTTTTGCATGTGTTTTTTATTTTCCTTCATTTTGATTGTTGTTTGGTGGTAGCCAACACCAAACCCTGCCTACAATTACGATCCCAATCATTGTAATGATGAATAGCAAAAGGGTAGTAGATGATAGAATTTGGTTGACGTGTTCCCGTTTAATCGACCAAACCTGACTAAGGGGAGGTTGACTGGGACAATAGGTAACGGTTAGTTGGCATGCCATGGTAGCCGACCAAGCGCCATGGTGAAATTCGACCTTCACCTTCACAAGAGGGCTGAAAGAACCTAAGTTACCGTCCTGTATGCAAATTCCCAATTGAATTTATATTGTCTAGGGTAATTGAGTCAACAGATCATGGGGAATATAATCCCCATATTGTCCGTAAATTTGAGTGTCTTCCAGCGTAGTTAGTTTAGTTTTTATTTGTATTCTTGAATTATAAAGAAAACCCTCATTTAAAGATTTTAGTAATCGATGCTTGAAATGATTGGTAGTTGATCTCTATAGTCAAGCCTCGTATTCTCTGTGGATTCGACCCTAATCTTTTGTTAGGTTAATTACTATTAGTGACCACTTTCTTATTGGAGTGTGAACATCATATCAACATGTTAAGCATATGATTAGACATAAAAACAAGCAGAAACTAAGGAGTAGGGTCAAAGGAATTCAACATAAGCATAGAGAATAGAATAATAGTAATTACATACATGTTCGTATATCTAACAATACCTTTAAATCATAGATAGGGTGGGGGTTTAGACATCTCCTAAGCTCACCCTCATATGTAAATAAAGTGGAATAAAAGTATCATAGTCATAAAGTAACAAGCTAGAAAACAAGGTTATTATCCTCGAAGTAGAGAACTAACTAAAGGAGCAAAGTCTTCATCCAATAGTCAACCATGATTGTGAGGAGGAGGATGATCAATGGGACCCTATAAGGTGACACTATGTAGGAAATATATGCATTAGTACTGTAGAATATACTAAGTGGTGGAATGTAATGTAACAAGGAAATCATACATCATAGTAAGTAAGATGCATAATCATAGCAAGGATAATAAGCTCAATATATGATAGATGATCGATGTATTGTTTAAAGCATTCTTGAAGGAACATCAACACCATAACATATCATATACATAATTATATGGGAGGACCTTAGCCGATACTAAGACCATGCGAGCTAATACATAGAATCTCAATGTTACTTCTACATCAGAGTAGGGGAAGTCACTTGCCAAGGTAGAACTCTAGCCCACTATGTGGGTGTCATAAACATAGACCTATATGTGGATGCACTATCGAATACATAATCAAATGGTTGTATGTAGTTATGAGACAAAAAGCTTTATATAAAGACCATTGGCAATAGTTCCCCACATTAGGCCTCATTCGGTGCTAAATCCAGTCCCACAGAATATATGTCATAAAATTATGCTATTCATGCATTCGTCAGTTCAATAACAATCATAGTTCAAAACTTGGCAAGACTTCATCCATATAAAGTAGCTCATTCAAAACCTTAAGTAATTCAAGTATGTAAGAATTGTCCTGTCACATAAAAAATCCATTATATGGGGTGAGAAAATATTTTACCAACATTTGTTTATCACTTTGAGGACTCCTATATACATA